>PVKP010043934.1:0-17040 GCA_004027715.1 Plecturocebus donacophilus
GATAGAAATAGTCCAAACTTATTGGTAGGCACCACAAATTTTAAAAGATTAAACTATCAGCTAATAGAAATAATAAAAACTTCAAACCCAGATATATTCTGCTTATAAAACAAAATCCTAGTGTAAAATGACAAAAAAGGGTTGAAACTGGAGGGAAAGGGGAAAATATGGCTAGCAAATATTACCAAAATAGAGTTAATATACCTCTGCTACTAGCAAACCAAATAGACATTAGGGCATAAAGCACTTTCCTGTACAAAGAGGGTTATTACATAGTGTTAACAGGAACGATTTCTCAGGTAGCTCTAATAATCTCAAACAGGGATGTCCATGGTAACATAACTTCAAAATATAGAAAGCAAAATCAATTGAATGGCACAAAACATTCATAACCTTGGTCACAGATTAATTGACATCTAAAATAGACTGAAAATAAAGGTCGGTCTGAAACACAATTTGTATACTTTGTCCAATGGACACATACTGATCCCTGTACCCAGCTACTAGAGAATGTAACTTGCTTTCCAAAACATGTGGGCAAGGACTGGAAATACAAAGCAGGTTTCCACAAACGCTAAAATAGATGTGTTATACAGACCACAAGCCTATTTAATTAGACTTCAATAATAAGAAGGATGGCCTCAGCTCCCAAATAATAGGACATTTTAAAACACATATTATACACATGCAAGAAAACACACACAGACAAATCCCACCAGTCACTGACAGTTTTAAAAGTTTTACCAAACCTTCAAGAAACAAGTACTGGATTCCGTCTTATATAAAATGCTGCAGATATTACAGAAAGAGGGAAACTATAAGCAATTTTGTGGCAATAAAATGACCTTAATAGGAAAGCCAAATGACAGTGCAAGGAAGAAAAAGTATCACTATGCTCCCTTTTAAGCATAAAAACAAAAAGTTCACAGTGTAAGTAAATTGGATTCAGCAATATATGTGATATATTTTTATTTTTATTTTTATTTTTTTGAGATGTAGTCTAGCTCTGTCACCTGGGCTGGAGTGTAGTGGCAAGATCTTGGCTCACTGCAACTTCCACCTCCCGGGTTCAAGCAATTCTCCTGCCTCACCCTCCTGACTAGCTGGGATTACAGACATCTGCTACCACACCCGGCTAATTTTTGTATTTTCAGAAGAGGTGGGCTTTCACCATGTTGGCCAGGCTGGTCTTGAACTCCTGACCTCAGGTGATCAGCCCACCTCGGCCTTCCCAAGTGCTGAGATTACAGGCATGAGCCACTGCACCCAGCCTATTCATGACGATGAAGGCCCATCCCGAAAAAGCCAATATATTTTCACATTAGATAATCTGTATACTATTAATATGTACATACTACATGTGTAATATATACTACATATATTATGTATAATATGTATTATATAATATGCCATATGTATTATATATTTCTTTCATGAAAATAAATTCATGAAATATACATGACTATAGATATCATCATGAAATAAACAATACATACATATGATATGTATGTACACTACATATATCATACCTATCAAAACCCTATCAGAATTCATGGAAATTAATAAGCTAATTTCAAATTTATTTTATATATATATATATTTCATGATTTTAAAATTTAAAAATATCAGTGTAACTTAACATGTTAACAAATTAAAGAAAATTATTTTTGTAACGAATGTAGAATTTTCTTTATAAAATTCAACATCCATTTAGGTTTCAAACAATAACAAAGGCAACAAAAACTCTTACATAAGTTTTCTTTAACCTCATAGTTAACTACCAGAAATCTACAGCAATTCTGGAAATGAGTAATAGTGATGATTGTACAACATTGTCAATGTACTTAATGCCCTGAATTATACATTTTTAAATGGTTACAATGGTAAATTTTATATTCTTTATATTTTATGAGAATGAAAGAGTCCTTAAGCAAACATACTTAATATGTAATTATTGGAAGCACTTCCTTTAAATCAGGAATGAGACATGGTTGCCTAATCTCATTGCTTCTATTTAATGATGTGTCAGTAGTATAATAAAACAGAAAGTAATTAAGTATGGAGATTAGAAAGGAAACTTTTCACAAATGGTATTACTGTCTATGCAAAAAGTCCAAGAGCATCCATACACAAACAATTCAATCTCAAGAAGCATTCAGCAGTGTGTTGGATATAATTTTCAATATACAGAGATCAGTGATAGGTTCATATACTAGTAATAACAAATTAGAAAAGTAGTTTGAAATATATACTATTTATAATGGAAAAACTATGGGCTGTGTAATTATAAATATTATACAAATAAGTTATAAAATTGTATTAAAACTCACAAAAAGACATGTAAATAAAGAGACATACTTAGTTTATTAATGGGAAGTCCAATATTATAAAAAAAGCAGTTATCTTTAAGTTGATCTAATAACATACAGCAATTTTAATCAAAACCCTATCAGAATTCATGAAAATTAATAAGCTAGCTCCAGAATTAGTATGCAAGAGTAAATGGCCAAGAATAATTAAGAAAACTTAGAAAAAGAATAAGAAGCTTGTTCTCCTAAATACCAAGTCATATTACAAAGCTATAATAATTAAAGAGACATGGTACTGATATAGAAGTATTAAAAAATCTTAAAATCTGGAAACAGATCTGCATGTAGATGGAAACTCAGCCCATGAGTAAACTTATTTAAAAAAAGAAGAAGAAAGAAAATTTCTATGCATTTTGTGCCTGTCTGTCCCAGCTACTTGGGAGGCTGAGACAGGAGGATTGCTTGAGCCCAGGAGTTTGGGACCAGCCCAGACAACATAGTAAGGCCTCATCTCTTTAAAAAAAAAAAATGTAATAGAAAGATCCACATACAATGCATATGATTGTAAAGAAATAGTATCCGAAATACAAAGCACACTCAAATCAATAAGAATAGATCCAAACACCCAGTCGGGAATTGCCCAATTGGAATAAAGAGGTCAGAAAACCCCAAATAACCAATAAAACCATTAAAAGAGGCTCAACCTCATTAGTAATCCGGGAAATGCATATTCAACCACCAAGAAACATTTCTAATACATCAGATTTGCATAAATCCTGAAGGCTTGTGCCTTCAATTAAGATACATAAGGACATTCTTGAACATGCAGTTCAAGTTGCCAACTGTCAATTGAGAGAGCACCAATTAGGACTTTCACCAAACATCAACAAACTGACCTATATTTCTCCTACTGCAGGATGTATTTTCATGCATACTGAATGCTCCCCAATGTCTAGAATATCTTATAAAGCCAAGTGGTATTTCTTCCAAGCTAATAGAAATACTTCCTTACACAAGAGGGCAGCCATGTTTTCCATTGGTGTAACTGCTCGCCAGACACACAGACCTATGGGGAAAGTTCTGTGCTGAGCAGAAAGGTGTAGGGGGTTAGGGGGTCGGGGGATGGCTTACTTGGAGCAGTCTTCACAAGCAATATTCCCTGTGGTCTCCTTGATGGTGCGCTCAGAGACAAATGCTGGATATTCAGTATCACAAGGCTCCAGGGTCTGTTTCAATTTCTGGGCTGTAGGAATAGGGGGGAAAAAAAAGGTAAAAAATGCAAGGCACAGACTCAATATTGTGACTGGCAGCCCACAGCAACTCAGAACACAGTTCCGCTTCTGCTGCTCTGTGATTTTTCTAGCACAGCATAATGCATTATTTTCTAATTAGTCAAGCGATTTCATCTGCCAAGCAACTCTATAAGCTATAATTCCTCCAACAGTTGTGTTGGCTTGATCAGCTATCATTTATGCATCACAAGAATTCTACTTTCTGGGACAACATCAGTCACCGGGTCTCTGACCTCAGACTTACTCAAACATAGCAACAACTCATATGTATATGTGAATAAACGTATAAAATGTAAGTTATACCATATTATTTAGGGTGAGACAAAGGTCATGATACAATTGCATGGTTTTATTATAGAAAGAAAATTGAAATATGGAATAGTAAAATACGTAATGTCTTTGAAGCACAGCCATGAACCAAATCCTACTATTATGAAGCTCTTTGTCCAATAATACACCATGTCAATTTTAAAGCACTAAAGAACACTGGTATGTGGCTGAGCACATAGTAGGCGCTCGATAAAGGCTTGGTAGTTGATTGTCCAGTAGGCAATATCCAAAACCTCTCTAGGTCTCAATTTTCTTACTTGTAAATTGAGGATAATAAAGTTCTATCAGAGGTTAATGTGAGAAGTAAATGAAACAATGTATGTTGAGTACTTAGCACAAAACCTGGAACATAACAAGTGTTAAGTACATTTCAAATAATGATAATAACAACAACAAAAATATCAGTAGCATTCTAATGAAGCCACTGTGATATTAAAATGATCAAAATAATGATAGACCCTATAGCTTAGTGGTTAAGAGTGAAGGCTCTGAAGTAAGAAAAGTTTGGAGTATGAATCCCTGCTCTGCTACTTCTAGCTAATCCTCACTATTCTCAGCTATAAAATGGGGATGCTAGTAGTACAGGTATTCTTCCCAGGAGGTCTACGTGCTAACATTTCCCCAAGAGAATGCTTACAGGTTTCCAATACCAAACTTTGTACAAAGCCTTCAGTTATTGCTTTTGTAGGGGGAAAAAAAAAATATATATATATATATATATATATATATATATATATATATATATATGTGTGTGTGTGTGTGTGTGTGTGTGTGTGTGTGTGTTATTTACGTTTACAATTCTAAAACTCAGTAAGATTTTAACAAAACTATGCGTGGACAAAGTCTCATGCTACATTCCAAATATAGCTGGCTGGTGGGCAGAACTACGGGGAGGTGTTTTGCCCCCTGTCCGTGTGGGATGCTGTTGTACTAAGCGAGCCGTCGGTGCTACTGCACGCAAAGCAGCTGCTGGGTAACAACCAAACCATTCTAAGCATTTGTAGTATCCTGACACGATGGTTTCTTTTATGTAGGCTTTTCACTGAGCTTTAATTATTTCCAGGAAATTGGTTGGGGATTTGGGGTTGGAGAACAATGCATTGTAATCTCTGTTATTTAAAACAAAAGGAAGTAGACCCTGCATCAGCCCTTTTAGTCAAAACATAGGATTTTCAGTTATTGGTCACTTAACTGGACATTAAAGGGAAATGCCTATAGTAACCTCACAGGATCACTCTGAGGAATAAATGGACAAAAGCACATACAGCTCTAAACAGAGTGAAGCATGCACACACGCTTGCCCACCTACATGCATACACACAGCCTTCACGAAATGCTAGTCATTAAAGTGTTGCTATCCACAGGCCAGAAGCTGGCTAGTTATGCAGTAGCCAAAAGCACCAATTCCAGGCAGTGAATCCTGCCACTGCTGTGTGACAGCAGATGAGCTTTTAACCTTCCTACAACTTAGTGTCCTCATCTGCAAAATGGAAACAGTACCAAACTCACATGTTTGAGGATCAAATGAATTACACGGACAGCAGCGGGCAGGCTGTGAGTGCTGCTTAAGTGGATGTTGTACTGCATGATTCCTGCTGCATTCATGCTATTTAATGGAGTCAGGCTTTTTGAGCTGTCACCTTTTGGTAAAAAAGGCAAGAAAATGGCTGCCTCTCTGACTCCTGACTCCACTGATGGTATGGTGCCGGCAGTCATTCTCCAGAAAGGCCAGGTTCCAGACTCTGACCCTCTGTCCCCACGATGCTAGCCCACTGGAGGAAACATTAAATGCCTGCTGAATACAAGAATGATTCTCCTGAATAGTGTTTCCAAACAAATAAAATAGACCAAAAAATGTGAGAATCTCCATCCTTTATGACACATTTCTTTCTTGCCTTTCAGGTGGAAGGTAAGGTGAGTTTTAGGTGCTCCAGGCCCAATAGTGACAACACAGGAGAGGCACGTGGTGGGAACATCATTCTCTTCTGTAATCTTCCCAGTGCCTCTGTTTTGTCAGGAGGCCATCTTGTTTGATTGTAGGGAGTTTCTACCACCTTTCTGTCTTTTTCACTTCTTTCATTTGCTCTCCTCTCTTTTTAAGCTGAAGAGGCCAAACACAAAGCTCATAGGATCTGGCTACAATTTGGTAACACTTTTTATTTTCATGGTTCTCATTTTTACAACTGATTTCTCTGTATGGCAAGACATTCTGGTTTTCAGTTTATAAAACTTCCTTTTCATATTTAAATTATTTGAATTTCAAAAAGTGAGTCCCTTGAAATAAAAATTTAAGTGTACAATAGCTTAGGTCATAAGTGGATATGGCACAAGCATGCAAACGGAATATAAAAACCTAATGATGGCATAACAGCTAAATTTATAAAGAAATTGCTGTGTTCCAGATGCTGTCCTGCTTTGTATGTGTTAATTTATTTAATGGTAAAACATGACAAAATTAAAAAATAAACTATGAGGCATGAACAGTTGTTATCCGTTTTGCAGATGGTGAACAGGGGAAAGAGGACAAGGGTAAATTGCCCAGATTCATCCACTGAGTATGTGGCAGAACCAGAATTTGACCTTGGGCTGTCTGGCTCCAGCATGTATATGTTTAACTGCTCTGTGAAGTTTGGCCAATGAAAAAAAAAAAGACAGGTATCTGGGTCAGGCTGAGATAGGCAGCACACATGATTTGAATAAGCCTGATAATTGCACCATCTCTAATTCTAATTGTCTGGGTCCAGTTACAAAGGAATGAGTCCAGCACTCTCAAGGGTGAGATTTATTTGGCTCTGATCCTTTCTGGAGATGAAATTCTTTTTCCTTTGACAATTGTAGGGTACTCCATGCTGATACAGTGATAAACCATTGGGTCTATGTGCAGCATGACTATAGACTGGCTGAAAGTTGCTTGATGTGCTTTTGGGACACGTGAATTATCATATCAAACCATGGCCACATTTAATTTAAATAACATGGCTAGATCTTACTTCGTCTAGAATGCTATGGAAAACACCACATCTATGTGCCGTGACTACTATCTATCTATGGAATTTCAAACTGATCACTGAGACTGCTTGCAATTTATTGGATACCGTTTTTGTTGTTGTTATAATTTCAGACAGAGTCTCACTTTGTCGCCCAGCCTGGAGTACAGTGGTGTGATCTCAGCTCACTCAGCCTCCTGGGTTCCAACAATTCTCCTGCCTCAGCCTCCCAAGTAGCTGGGATTACAGGCATGCATCACCACGCTTGGTTAGATTTTGTGTATTTTTAGTAAAGGCGGGGGTTCACCATGTTGGCCATGCTGGTCTTGAACTCCTGGCCTCAGTGATCCACCCACCTCAGCCTCCTAAAGTGCTGGATTACAGGCATGAGCCACTGTGCCCAGCCTTGTTGGATACTGTTAACTCTTAGGCATTCAGAATTCACAACTTACAAAGTTGTAGGTATTCGAGGATCACTGAGCTTCTTTTGGATTCCTTTGTTTTCCAGAAGGAAAAAAAGGTTCCAAAAGCAGACACAGCCTGCCATGGTTCCCACAGAGAGTGACTCATCACAATCATCATTAACTTATGCAGCAAACCACCACCACCTTCACCATCAATCTTCACTATGCACTTACTGCATGCCAAACCACGTGCTAGGCCTTTAGCGTGGGCAGATTCCTCATCACCACAGAATAAGGAAGTCCTTGCTACTGTCCCATTTTGCAGATGAAGAAACCGAAGCTCAGAAACAAAGATACTTGCCCAAGGTCCCACTGCAGTGAGTAATGGGGTCCTCAGATGTGAGCCTGGCCCCTCATAACCTGGAGCCCACACTGCTGTGCTTCCTATCCCAGTTACGCCGATGTCACCGTGACCTATCACTCACTCACAATGAAGCACCCAAGGGAGCATCTGCACAATTAAATTTCTTCAGTTTTCCCTTAGCAACAAATGTCCCTGATGAGAATAACGGACTTGGGTTCCCAGTAATTACGTGCAGACAATTGGGAACGAACAGATTTCCCATGTGAAAAGCCTTCCTCCTCTTTTGTTTCTGTGAATGCACCCCCGTTCACAATCGGGTGCCAGCAAGCTCTGTTCTCTTTGTGCAACTTCACCAAAATGATACCTTTGTGATAAGCAGAAATGGGCTTCCATAGTCCCCTTCATTAAGGAAATGGAGCAGATAAACAGTGTAATTATGGATTCCATTTTTAGCTAAAATGAAGATGTGTGCCTTAGCTCAGAGTCGTTATCTAGTGAGGGAATGGTAAATTTAGAATGAAGAAACCTTGCAAGTCAATAGCATATGGTGCCTGAAACATTTCCCTCCTTACAACAGGTCTGGGATTTATATTTACATTTAATAAGATATCCCAATGACAGCAATCCTGTGGATGACTGAATTCACCTCTGCTTGCTTTCATTTTTTCATCCATAAAATGGAAAAAGTCATAATGATGCCCAGCAGAGGGCTGTTGGCTGGAATGAGACGATTCCAGTGCAGTGGCTGTGGCTCTCGCTGTCATCATTAGCTGAGGGAGGTCTTGGCTTAGGTCTAACTGACTCCACTGCCTCTTAGCTGTCTGACTTAGGTACTTCAGAGAGGCTTGGTGGCAAATTCTAGCAGTCCCCACCTCTCAGGAATGTTGAATAGATCTGAAGATAATCTACGTGCCAGGTCTCCGGAAATGGCAAAGCACTTGTGCATGAGCACACCATGCATCAGTGATGCAATTATGTGACAAGGTCTCTCTGTCGTCTTTGGAAAGGAGGTCTCACAGTCTGGCAGTGGAGTCAGAGGACATGTTGGAATTATCTATTAAGGGTCCTTTTTACAAGCTCCTTAAGACAGAAAAGAGAGAACTAACACACATTATTCCTTTCAGCTAAAAATTTGACCACTTCTGGTCCAGCTGGGGTGGGGTTGGTGAAATTGCAGAACAGGAGCCTTCACAAGTGTCTCTCAACATCATAGGTGCAGAGACCGTACCTTGCTCCCTTAGTCACTGTCCCCTACCCTGCATCCCTCGGTCTAGGCCAGTTTCTCAACAGTGGCACTATTGACATTTTTGGTGGGATAGTTCTTTGCGATGGGGGCTGTCCTTTGTGTGGCAGGATGTTCAGCGGCACACCTGGCCTCTACCCACCAGATTCTAATAAGAACCCTCCTCCCCCATGCTATGACAGCAAAAATGTCTTCAGTCATTCCCCTGGTGGGCAAAACTGCCCCAATTTGAAAAACCACCGTTCTAGGGAAAGATCACAGTGACTGGCATGCAATAAAAACTCTAGAATCTGTAGGACCAAATTAAGATGTCTGTGGGGCCAGGTCACAAAGAAGGGAAACAGGTCAAGGTGAGGATGAGGGAAGTGGGAGTAAATGCAGACATGAAGAGAAGCGAACGTCTTCACTAGGTATGAAGAAGAATGCTGAAAAGTAAACCACTGAAAATAACAAACCTACTGCCCTCGGCCCTGTGAACACTCCTAAGAAATAACCAAACAGTAAAAAAACCACCACCACCTAAAACATGAGCCCCCATCCACCACGCATGGAAGACCTACAGATGCTCTTGGCACACACTGCTGGATTCACCTCTCACAGCCACGTTATGTCTATTGTTTCCTCTGTTGACAAATGAAACCAAAGTCCAGAGAGACCAAATGACTTTCACAGAACCTCACAGCAAGCAAGAAGCAAGAAGCAGAAAAAGGCTACCCAGGGTTCCTAGTCACTGGGTTCAAATGCTGCTCCGGCCTCTGAGAGCTCACCGCCTGATTTGGAGGAAGAGGGGATTTGTCTCCAGATCACTGGTGCCACAGAGAGAGAGCAGCCGTTTAGCCAACTTGCAACCCATTTTCTTGACCTCTATTCATCTTCTTAGTTTAATCTCATCTTTTTTTCACTCCTATTAGTAAAACTGTGGAAAAGTGAGTCAAATAAGAAAAACAAATGGTAAAAGATAACCAAGTGCCCATTTCATAGGTTTCTTCTATTTCTTTTTTGAAATCATGTGGAATTTTAACAAAAGCAAGTTGACACTACAGGTAAGATTTCCTTTTGGGGACATGATAGTCATCTTTTCCTAACTCATATTTTGGTGTCTGTTTACTGACTCCTTATTTTCCATACCAACTACTGACCCTAATTAGCTCCACATCTCCTTCCCACCATTTTATGTGTTTTTGTATATATACAGTTTTGTATCTTGGGTTTGTCTTGTTGTCTTATGAGCATTTTTAAATTTCATCAGAAAGTTTTCAGAAACAGAATGATTTCTGGGTTGTAATTTATTTTAAAATGGCCTAATTCTTTGACATTTAAAAAGTTACCAGTATTTGCAATTATAAATTCCCTAGTGATGATCATTGTATCATAGAAACCTTTGTTTCCATCCAGGTTTTGTCCTCAGGCTGAATTTCTATAAGTGGGATCTGGGGAACTCATTGTCACTCAGAACCCAATCCAGCAGGGAGGAGCAAGAATTGGGTCCAAGCCCTGGAGGTCACCAGGACAATGTGCATGTGTATAGATGAAAGGAGAGCAGAGGGACCCTGCTCCACTGGGCTGTCAGCCTCCCAGGGCAGAGCCAAGCCTGGACAGGCACGGATTAGGCTCCCAGTCATCAGATTGCAAGCTATGCAGGCATCAGCAGGAGCAGGACTCAGCAGATGCTGCTCCGTATCATGCTCTAACCAGAAACCAGACAGTTTCTGGATTCAGGCAAAATGAGCCTATTTGTAAGTTACAAAGCTATGACTATAGTGACTCTAATGGTCATGCCTAGCACCAGAAAGATGTGTTAGGGTATTGAATCAGCAAAGATAAAGCACCTACTTGTACGGTTAGCACCAGTTAGGTGTTAAGAGAGAACAATGGTTAAGACACAGCTCCCATGAGCCCCCAGCGCAGCTGTTTCAGCCGGCGTAGCAGGTCTCTGCACAAAATCTCACACAAATCCGGGAGCCTTTTCAACTGGCGACTGGAAAGCCTACAGAGTCACCCGTTCAACAGAAAAAAAAAGGGGGGAACTGAAACAGGGAGCCAGGCCAGGAGATTCCTGGGCGAAAAAGCACCACGAGTCCCCAGTGCCATCTGGGCACCATTTCAACTGGTGACTGGAATGCCTGGGAAACAGAGTTACCCGTTCAATTGAAAAAAAAGGGGTCTGAGGCAGGGAGCCAGGTGATCAGGCATGGCCAGTCCCACCCCCACAAAGACCAGCAATCTGAAACGCTCTAGATTGAGAGTTTCACAGCAAGCACAGCTGAACCCAGGACGGTCCAGCTCTGTGGGGGAGGGGCATCCACCATTACCAAGGCAATCCATCACTACTGAGGTAGTCTGCATTGCCAAGGCAGCCGCCATTATTGAGGCAGTCTGCCATTACAGAGGCAGGCCACCATTGCCAAGGCAGCTCTGACTATACCCCTATAAATAGGACTGCAGGGAAGTTCAAATGGCAGCTGGGCGGAGCCCACAGCAGCTTAGCAATGCCTCTGGGGGCAGATTGTGACTAGGCTGCCTCCTCACTGGGCAGGGCATCCCTGAAAAAAGGAAGCAGCATGACAGAAATTTATAAATAAAGCCCTATCTTCCCAGGACAGAGCACCTGGGGAAAAAAAGGCTGGTACGAGTTCTGCTGCAGCAGACTTAAATGTACCTGCCCAGCAGCTCTGAATGGAACAACAGAGCTCATAGCTCAGCACCTGAGCTCCTATAAAGGACAGACTGTCTCCTCAAGCAGTTCCAGACCCCTGTATATCCAAAGAGTCACCTCATAAAGGAGAGCTCAGACTGACATCTGGCCAGTATCCTTCTGGGACAAAGATAACAGAAGAAACTGGCAGCAACCCTTACTATTCTGTAGCCACTGCAGGTGAGCCCCAGGCAAGCAAGGTCTGGAGTGGACCTCTAGCAATCCTACAGCAGAGGGGCCTGACTGTTAGAAGGAAAACTAAGAAACAGAAAGAAATAACTTCATCATCAACAAACAGAATGTCTACTCAGAGACCCGATCTGAAAGTCACCAACTACAAAGACCACAGGTAAATAAATCCACAAAGATGGGAAGAAACCAGCGCAAAAAGGATGAAAACACCCAAAACCAGAACACGTTTCCTTCTCCAAGGGATCACAAATCCTACAAGGGAACAAGACTGGTTGGAGAATGACTGTGGTGAATTGACAGAAACAGGCTTCAGAAGGTGGGTAATAAGAAACTCCTCCGAGCTAAAAAAAAAAAAACGTGTTCTAACCCAATGCAAAGAAACTAAGAACCTTGATAAAAGGTTTGATGAAATGCTAATAAGAATAAACAGCTTAGAGAGGAACATAAATGAATTGATAGAGCTGAAAAACACAACACAAGAACTTTGCAAAGCATACACAAGTTTCAATAGCCAAAGTGACCAAGCAGAAGAAAGGATATCAGAGGTCGAAGATCAACTCAATGAAACAAAACGAGAAAGCAAGATTAGAGAAAAAAAGAGTGAAAAGAAACGAACAAAACCTCCAAGAAACATGGGATTATGTGAAAAGACCTAACCTACACTTGATAGGTGTATCCGAATGTGACGGAGAGAATGAATCCAAGCTGGAAAATACTCTTCAGGATATTATCCAGGAAAACTTGCCCAACCTAGCAAGGCAGGCCAATATTCAAGTTCAGGAAACAAAGAGAACACCACAAAGATATTCCTCAAGAAGAGCAACCCCAGGGCACATAATCGTCAGATTCCCCAGGGTTGAAATGAAAGAGAAAATGCTAAGGGCAGCCAGAGAGAAAGCTTGGGTCACCTAAAAAGGGAAGCCCATCAGACTCACAGCAGACCTCTCAGCAGAAACCCTACAAGCCAGAAGAGAGAGGGGGCCAATATTCAACATCCTTAAAGAAAAGAACTTTCAACCTAGGATTTTATATCCAGCCAAACTAAGTTTCACAAGTGAAGGAGAAATAAAATCCTTTATGCACCACCAATTACTCAGAGATTTCATCACCACCAGGTCTGCTTTACAAGAGCTCCTGAAAGAAGCACTAAACATAGAAAGAAACAACCAGTACCAGCCACTCCAAAAATGTACCAAATGGTAAAGAGCATCAACACAATGAAGAAACTGCATCAACTAAGGGGCAGCCAGCCAGCATCAAAATGGCAGGATCAAATTCACAGATAACAATATTAACCCTAAATGTAAATGGGCTAAATGCCCCAATCAAAAGACACAGACTGGCAAAGTGGATAAAAAGCCAAAACTCATCGGTGTGCTATATCCAAGAAACCCATCTCATATGCAAGGATACACATAGGCTCAAAATAAAGGGATGGAGGAAGATTTACCAAGCAAATGGGGAGCAAAAAAAAGCGGGAGTTGCAATCCTAGTCTCTGATAAAATAGACTTTAAACCAACAAAAATCAAAGGAGACAAAGAAGGACATTACATAATGGTAAAAGGATCAATACAACCAGAAGAGCTAACTATCCTAAATATATATGCACCCAATACAGGAGCACCCAGATACATAAAGCAACTTCTTAATGATATACAAAGAGACTTAGACTCCCACACAATAATAGTGGGAGACCTCAACACTCCACTGTCAATATTAGATCAACGAGACAAAAAATTAACAAGGATATCCGGGACTTGAACTCAGACCTGGACCAAGCAAACCTAATAGATATTTACAGAACTCTCCATCCCAAATCCACACAATATACATTCTTCTCCGGACAACACCACACCTACTCTAAAATTGACCACATAATTGGAAGTAAATCACTCCTGAGCAAATACAAAAGAATGGAAATCATAACAAACAGTCTCTCAGACCACAGTGCAATCAAGTTAGAACTCAGGATTAAGAAACTAACTCAGAACCACACAACTTCACAGAAACTGAACAACTGGCTCTTGAATGTTGACTGGATAAACAATGAAATGAAGGAAGAAATAAAGATGTTCTTCGAAATCAAGGAGAACGAAGATACAACATACCAGAATCTTTGGGACACATTTAAAGCAGTGTCTAGAGGAAAATATATAGCAATAAATGCCCACATGAGAAGCAAGGAAAGATCTAAAATCGATACTCTATCATCAAAATTGAAAGAGCCAGAGAAGCAAGATCAAAAAAACTCAAAACCTAGCAGAAGACAAGAAATAACTAAGAAGAACAGAACTGAAGGAGATAGACACAAAAAACCCTTCAAAAAAATCAATAAATCCAGGAGCCAGTTTTTGGAAAAGATCAACAAAATAGACCACTAGCCAGATTAATAAAAAAGAAAAGAGAAAAGAATCAAATAGATGCAATAAAAAACGATAAAGGGGATATCACCACAGATTCCACAGAAATACAAACCACCATCAGAGATTACTACAAACAACTCTATGCACATAAACCAGTAAACCTGGAAGAAATGGATAAATTACTGGAAATGTGCATCCTCCCAAGCCTAAACCAGGAAGAAGTCGAAACCCTGAATAGATCAATAACAAGGGATGAAGTTGAGGCAGCAATTAATAACCTATAGACCAAAAAATGCCCAGGTCTAGATGGGTTCACAGCCGAATTCTACCAGACATACAAAAAGGAGCTGGTACCACTCCTTCTGGAACCATTCCAAACAATCTAAAAAGAGGGAATCCTTCCCAAATCATTTTATGAGACCAGCATCATCCTGATACCAAAACCTGGCAGAGACTCAACAAGAAAAGAAAACTTCAGGCCAATATCCATGATGAACATAGATGCAAAAATCTTCAATAAGATACTGGCAAACCGATTGCAACGGCACATCAAAAAGCTTATCCATCACGATCAAGTAGGCTTCATTCCGGGGATGCAAGGCTGGCTCAACATACGCAAGTCTATAAACGTAATTCACCACATAAACAGAACCAAAGACAAAAACCACATGATTATCTCAATTGATGCAGAGAAGGCCTTTGACAAAATTCAACAGCCTTTTATGCTAAAAACTCTCAATAAACTAGGTACTGATGGAACGTATCTTAAAATAGTAAAAGCTATTTACAACAAACCCACAGCCAATATCATACCGAATGGGCAAAAACTGGAAGCATTCCCTTTGAAATTTGGCACTAGACGAGGATGCCCTCTCTCTCCACTCCTATTCAACATAGCATTGGAAGTTCTAGCCAGAGCAATCAGGCAAGAAAAATAAATAAAAGGGTATTGAGTTAGGAAAGGAGGAAGTCAAATTGTTTCTATTTGCAGACGACATGATTGTATATTTAGAAGACCCCATCGTCTCAGCCCAAAGTCTCCTGAAACTGATAAGCAACTTCAGCAAAGTCTCAGGATACAAAATCAATGTGCAAAAATCACAACCATTCCTATACACCAATAACAGACAAACAGAGAGTCAAATCAAGAACGAACTGCCGTTCACAATTACTACAAAGAGAATAAAATACCTAGGAATACAACTAACAAAGAATGTAAAGGACCTCTTTAAGGAGAACTACAAACCACTGCTCAATGAAGTAAGAGAGGACACAAACAGATGGAGAAACATTCCATGCTCATGGTTAGAAAGAATCAATATTGTGAAAATGGCCATACTGCCCAAAGTAATTTATAGATTCAATGCTATCCCCATCAAGCTACCAATGACCTTCTTCACAGAACTGGAAAAAGCCACCTTAAACTTCATATGGAACCAAAAGAGAGCCCACACAGCCAAGTCAATTCTAAGCAAAAAGAACAAAGCTGGAGACATCACACTACCTGACTTCAAACTATACTACAAGGCTACAGTAATCAACACAGCATGGTACTGGTACCAAAACAGAGATATAAACCAATGGAACAGAAGAGAGGCCCCAGAGGCAATGCCACACACCTACAACCATCCGATCTTTGACAAACCTCATAAAAACAAGCAATGGGGAAAGGATTCCCTGTTTAATAAATGGTGTTGAGAAAACTGGCTAGCCATGTGCAGAAAACAGAAACTGGACCCCTTCCTGACACCTTACACTAAAATAATGGATTAAAGACTTAAACATAAGACCTAATACCATAAAAACCCTAGAAGAAAACCTAGGCAAAACCATTCATTTCATAGGTGTAGGCAAGGACTTCATGACTAGAACACCAAAAGCATTGGCAACAAAAGCCAAAATACACAAATGGGACCTAATTAAACTCCAGAGCTTCTGTACAGCAGAAGAAACCATCATTAGAGTGAACTGGCAACCAACAGAATGGGAAAAAATTTTTGCAATCTACCCATCTGACAAAGGGCTAATATCCAGAATCTACAAAGAACTAAAACAAATTTACAAGAAAAAAACAAGCCCATTCAAAAGTGGGCAAAGGATACGAACAGACACTTTACAAAAGAAGACACACATGAGGCCAACAAACATATGAAAAAATGCTCATCATCACTGGTCATTAGAGAAATGCAAATCAAAACCACATTGAGATACCATCTCACACCAGTTAGAATGGCGATCATTAAAAAATCTGGAGACAACAGATGCTGGAGAGGATGCAGAGAAATAGGAACCTTTTACACTGTTGGCGGGAGTGTAAATTAGTTCAACCATTCTGGAAGACAGGGTGGCAATTCCTCAAGGACCTGGAAATAGACATTCCATTTGACCCAGCAATCCCATTACTGGGTATATATCCAAAGGATTATAAATCGTTCTATTATAAGGACACATGCACATGAATGTTCATTGCAGCACTGTTTACAATAGCAAAGACTTGGAACCAATCCAAATGCCCATTGATGATAGACTAGACAGGGAAAATGTGGCACATTACACCATGGAATATTATGCAGCTATAAAAAAACAACGAGTTCATGTCCTTTGTAGGGATATGGATGAACCTGGAAACCATCATTCTCAGCAAACTGACACAAGAACAGAAAATCAAACACTGCATGTTCTCACTCATAGCTGGGTGTTGAACAATGAGGACACATGGACACAGGGAGGGGCGTATCACACACTGGGGTCTGAAGAGGGGAATTAGGGAAGGGACAGTGGAGGGTAGGCAGGTTGGGGAGGGATAACATGGGGAGAAATGGCAGATACAGGTGATGGGGAGGAAGGCAGCAAACCACAT
>PVKP010043935.1:0-17045 GCA_004027715.1 Plecturocebus donacophilus
TTCTGAAGCCTGATTCTGTGAGTTCATCACACTCATCCTCCGTCAGGTCATGTTCTCTTGCTGATGAGGAGCTGCGATCCCCTGTAGGAGGAGAGGCATTCTGATTTCGGGTGTTCTCAGCCTTTTTGCACTGGTTTCTTCCCATTTTTGTGGATTTATCCACCTGTCGTCTTTCAGATTGGGTCTCTGAGTGGACGTCAGGCTTGTTGGTGATGAAGTTTTTTCTGTTTCTTAGTTTTCCTTCAGGGGGCGCTCCTTCCCCACAGAGCTGGGCCTTCCCGGGTTCAGCTGTGCTTCTCAGTCCTCAGCACTTCCAATTGCTGTTCTCCTTGTGGGGACGGGACCAGCTGCGCCCGACCAAAAGGGCACCACCCAGTCCCGCACACTCCACACCGAGAAGCGCCGCGCCGGCCAAAAGTCGCCAAAAGATTCCCTCGCCGGGAATCTCCCAGTCCGTGGGCATCAAATATTCGTCTGCAACTGCGGTGTCCACTCGCTCTCTGCGCCCTCACCGCGAGCCACAATCCTGAGCTGCTGCTACGCGGCCATTTTGGATCTCTCTCCGCCCGGTGATGAAGTTTTTCAGTTTCTTAGTTTTCCGTTGGTGGACGCCCGTTCCTCTCAGAGCCAGACCTTCCCGGGTTCGCTGTGCTTGCTGTGAAACTCTCCGTCCTCAGAGCTTCCAATTGCTGTTTTCCTTGTGGGGATGGGACCAGCCAAGCCCGTCCATCCCGTATACTCTGTACCGGGAAGCGCCGCGCTGGGCGCCGGCAAGAGAGCCGCGCCGGCCAAAAGAGTCGCGCTGGCGACCCGTGTGGCTCCTCTGCCGGGACTCTCCCGGTCTGTGGGCAACAAAAATTCGTCAGAAAGTGCGGCATCCACTCGTTCTCTGCGCTTTCACTGGGAGCTACATTCCTGAGCTGTTGCTAATCGGCCATCTTGGATCTCTCTCCCAATTTTTTTTTTTTAATAACAGCTTATTTAAAATGATAATGGCTGGGCATGGTGGCTCACCCCTGTAATCCCAGCACTTTGCAAGGCCAAGGTGGGTGATCACTTGAGCTCACGAGTTTGAGACCAGCCTGGGCAACATGGCGAGACCCCATTTCTATCTTAAAATATATTTTAAAAAGAAAAAAACTTGGCCAGGCGTGGTGGCTCACACCTGTAATCCAAGCACTTTGGAGGCCAAGGCAGACAGATCACCTGAGGTTGGGAGTTCAAGACCAGCCTGACCAACACGGTGAAACGTCTTTTTAAAAAAAAAAAAGAAAGGAAAAAAAAAACTTAAAAAAAAAAGATACTATCCTACCAAATGAACAAAATCTTAGAGTTTACAGGGAAGTTTTAAATATACTCCTTCATTTAAATCATTTAAGTTATATGCATTTCAGAATAATATATCCTTTGTAAAGGAAGATAAAGTTTTATTTCCAATGAGAAAAATAAAAGTGAAAATAATAAATCCATAAAAATACAAAAGGTGACATACCTATACTATTAGTAGAACTGCACCACATAAGCAGGAAGCCAGTACATATCAAGTTTATTACACCAAAGAGCAGTATCTTCCAGGACTGTGAAAATAAAAATCACTCTTACGTGTACAGTAGTGATAAACTTCACAGGGTCTGTTCAAGTTGCTATAATTTATACTCTGATATTCAAAGGAATAAACATAACTTCCTACAAAAAGCCTGTCACACTTTCTGCAACTACCAAAATTATCATCAGCTGAGTTATTATAGTATACAAGAGTAACAGAATAATTCCAGAAGGAGAGTTGTTCAAGAGAAAATAAATTCTGATATAGGAATTCTCAAACTGTTGAGAAAAATATACATGCATATGCATATCATTTTGTCTCTATAAATATATATTATAGAGACTATGATTAAGCAAATGGAGCTAAATGTAAGCAATTGGTGAATCTGAATAAAGGGCATAAATGATGTTCCTAAAAGTTACTAATCTTGGCCTGGTGCAATGGCTCACACCTGTAAGCCCAGCACTTTGGAAGGCCGAGGTAGGTGGATCACTTGAGGTCAGGAGTTTGAGACCAGCCTGGTCAACATGGTGAAATCCCATCTCTACTAAAATAAATAATTAGCCAGACATGGTGGCAGGTGCCTGTAATCCCAGCTACTTGGGAAGCTGAGGCAGAAGAATCACTTGAACCAGGGAGGCGAAGGTTGCAGTGAGCATAGATTGTGCCACTGCACTCCAGCCTGGATGACAGAGCAAGACTCCATCTCCAAAAAAAAAAGTACTGACCTTGGCTGTTCAACATCAATCAAGTAAGGTGAGAAATAAGGACAGATCCTGATTTTGACAACACAGAGGTTACTGTTACCTTGTAAAAGCTGTTTATGTTAATTAGTGGGGACTAGTGCCAAACTGGTCTGTGTTTAATAGAGATGGGGAGAAGAGAAGGCAAATAGAGTACTGACAATTCTTTTATGTTTGCCACAAAAGCAAGCTGAGAAATGAAGCAGCCCTGAGAGCGGAACTTATAACATATAATTATGATGCAAGCAAGAGGAGAATGATGCAAGAAAAACAATAATACAAGAAACGGAACAATTTAGGGACATCATCTTTCAGTAGGCAACAAGTGGAAGGATTGGCCTTATAGAGGAGAACTGAAAGCTTGTCCAGAGGAATAGGAGGGAAGGCGGAGTGGTGGCTGATGTGCTAATGATAGGATATAGAAGTTTTCTTCTGATTATTTCTTTTCCCTGGGTGAAATAGAAAGCAAGATCATCGAATTAGGGTGAGGGTGAAGAAGGTGTTAGAAGCTTGAGGATAGAAATGAAAGAACATGGTATGAAACAGCCGTTAGGAAACTGGAAAATTGATTGAAAGAAGGAAATATAGAATGAAAGAAATATAGGCAGCACTAATGGTCTATTTGATCATGAATCCAAAGTGAGACCAGTCAGCATGGTTTTGTTTCTCTCAAGTTACATTCAGTTGCCTTCATGCAAGGATAGAGTAGAAAGAAAGTGAACTTAATGAAAGTTAGGGATTTTCCAGGAATTATGACAGAGGGAAGGGGAGCACAAAAGAGTTAAGAGCATATAAAAGAAAATGATACTAGCTGCAAGTGGTGGTGGACCCCTGTAATCTCAGCTACTCAAGAGGCTGAGGCAGGAGGATCCCTTGAGCCCAGGAGTTCAAGCTCAGCCTGGATAATACAGCAAGATCCTATCTCAAAAAAAAAAAAAGGAGGGAAATGATAATGATGAAGCATAGAATCTAAGTTGGATAAGGAAGCAAATGAGGATAAGGGAGTTGAAAAGTAGTAAAAATATGGCAGAGTTTCAGTTGGAGTGCTCACTGGTACTGCTTATTATTGTTTCACTGAAGTAGCTTTACTTAAAAGTCATCAAATATTTATTGGATGCTTATATTGTACTTCTATAAAAGGGTGAGCAAAACAGAGATAGTCATGTCCCTCAGAGAGTTTATAATTTAGACAACAATGAGAAGCATGAAACACAATAACTAGAAGGTTTACACTGGTGGTCTAAAAGGATGGCAATTATATCTTTCTATTTACAGTCTCAAAGCATGACATATTTTTCTTGCCTACATTAAAAATGAGAAAACATGGCTTTAGACTGGATCCATTTATTTTTTTTGAAATCTTAATAACAAAAAGCAATCACAAAACCATTTTTCTTTAAAACACTTCAGAATTAGAATCAAACTTTAATAGAAGCTTCCTACCAAAGCAAAACAATTCAACACCAAATGACGGCAATTTTACACTAAAAAAATACTTTTCCAACATAGAAAAATGAAAACAGTGTGGTGGGATCAAGAGTGATTTCTATTTGCCTCAAATTATCTTTTTTTAATGTTATAATGTTGTTTGTGCAATAATTAAAATTGGGATTAAGGAATAACTTACCCTTCGGTCAGCTGCTACAAGTCTAAATTCTCGTAACAACTTGCCAAAAAAGGATCTTTGTGGTTTTCGAAAGAGATGAATTGTCCCCTTTCAAACAAACAAACAAACAATATACAAGTCACCATTTAAGTATTTAATCGTCTTCAGAGTTCCTATGATATAGTGGTTCCTACGATATGGTATGATATAGTGGTAATAATAACCAATTTTACTAAGTACTCAATATACGCCAAACACTTTTTCTAGACACTTTATGTATATTTATGGATTTAATATTCACAATAAACCTATGTGGTGGAGACAACTTTTAGTAAGTCATCCAAAGTCGCAGAGCTAATAAATGGCTGAGCAGAAATTCAAACCCAGGCTCTTTAGCTCCAGACCACACTCTCTATTTTTAACTGGAAAAGGTAATTTAAACTGAAAAAAATATTGTTTGCCAAACAGCTCTACTCGAAATTTCTACTGAAAATCCACCTAATTAAAAGCTATACATATGGCTGTGTTTCGGGCTCCTGCCTGTAATCACAGCACTTTGGGAGGCCGAGGCAGAGGGATCACCTGAGGCCAAGAGTTCGAGACCAGCCTGGCCAACATGGAGAAACCCCATCTCTACAAAAAATGTAAAAATTACACTCCAGCTCTCTCCTGAAAAAAATAAAAATAAAAAAAAATAGCTGGGTGTGGGGGTGCACGCCTGTAATACCAGCTACTCAACAGGCTGAGGCAGGCCTCAGAATCTCCTGAGCCTGGGAGGTGGAGGTTGCAGTGAGCCAATGATCACGCCACTGCACTTTAGCCTGGACAACAGAATAAGACTCCATCTCAAAAAGGAAAAAAAAAGCTATGTATTTGAAAGTTCAGGCAACTATTATAGTAAAACCCCTGAGACTCTCTCTTAGGCATTCAATCAAAGTATCTGACATCCTGGCTAGTCTGCCTGGCCCCTGCTAGTACAGTTTGGGGCTAGTAAACCTAAGGCTCACCAATGAGAGAGGAGACCAAGTGGCAACTAGAGGGGATTTACCACCCATTTTGGGAAACCCAAACATGGGAAACCATATGCGAAAGCCTTAGCAGAAAGGCGAATTCAAACACACATGAGAAATTAACTTACAACAAAGGCAGTATCCAATATCAGTGGGAGAAAATATGAGCTAGTCAATAACTGGTATTTTGATCAAGGTAATGCTGCACCCTTACCATACTCCTTACTCTAATTTATTATTTTTAAAATTGAATTACAGAATACTTGAAGGAAGTATGGCTGTATTATTTTATAACCTGGGAGTTGGAGAAGCCTTCCTTAATAGGACATAAAAACCAACAAGCTCAGCCAGGTGCAGTGGCTCACACCTGTAATCCCAGCACTTTGGGAGGCTGAGGTGGGTGGATCACGAGGTCAGGAATTCAAGACTAGCCTAGGCAACATGGTGAAATCCTGCCTCTACTAAAAATACAAAAATTAGCTGAGCATGATGGCGCACACCTGTAATCCCAGCTACTTGGGAGGCTGAGGCAGGAGAATCACTTGAACCCAGGAGGTGGAGGTTGCAGTGAACTGAGATAGCGCCATTGCACTCTAGCCTGGGCAACAAGAGTGAAACTCCATCTCAGAAAAAATAAATAAATAAATAAATAAACCAAGAAGCTCTTAAAGAAAAAAAAAAAACTGATTAATTTTACTATATAATTTCATGGGCGAATATAATATCCTAAAGTGGGAAAAAAGCTTTAAGAAAGTCAAACTGTGAAAAAAAATTGTAATTCATTACAGACAATAGGCCAGTTTACTCTATACACGATGAGCTTCTACAAATTATTTTTAGAAAGATAAATAACCCAGTTTTAAAAGTTACACATTTATAAAGCTGGCCAAATCAATACCTGCTCATTATTCACATTTGCTTTGGTGACTTTATATTGTTAATGTGAAATCATGATTTCTGTTGATACTTTAAAAATGGTACACCTCTCCCTATACATAGTCACATCTATCTCTTGAACTTCAGTTCCAGCTGCTTTGGAGGAGGACAGTCTGATTTTAAATACAGGCTATACGGCAGACAGGATAATCATTCTACTGCAGCCCCATCCTGCAGCGAAGGAGTGATTATCCTGTTTGCCGTATAGCCTGTATTTAAAATCAGACTGTCCCAAATTTGGTGAAAACCATTCCAGTCATTTTCCTATGATGCAGTATAGATAATGAGGCAGAAACTTTTGTCTATGAAGAAGGCCAAAAAGGGTACTTTAAGTGTGTGGTATAATGAATCGAATTTGCGATGTTTACTGGTAAGAATGGGAATAGGCCAGGCCTAGTGGCTCATGCCTGTAATCCCAGCACTTTGGGAGGCCAAGGCAGGCGGATCACGAGGTCAAGAGATCAAGACCATTCTGGCCAATACGGTGAAACCTCATCTACACTAAAAATATAAAAATTAGCCGGGCGTGGTGGCATGCACCTGTGCTCCCCACTATTTGGAAAGTGAAGAATCACTTGAACCCAGGAGGCAGAGGCTGCAGTGAGCCGAGATTGCGCCACTACACTCCAGCCTGGCAACAGAGCAAGACTCCGTCTAAAAAAAAAAAATGGGAATAACGCCAAAAGACCTGTGATTACTAATTGTTTCAGTTATCATTCAAAAATACTTAGCCTTTCATATGCTGAAAATTTGGCATGGCCCTATTAATTTTTCTGGCACTGGTTTCTAAAAGCAAAACTCTACAGTTACTTTTAAAGAGAATATTTTGTCATTCCAAAGGAAAGTAACTGTCATTCCAGTGGGGAAAAATTCTTTATAATTTTCAATGGCCCATACACAGTAATTTGACTGCTAAGTGCCACATACTTAAATTTTTGGATTTTAATTTTAACCAAATACTTTCCTAGATGGTAAAAGCCACAGTCATTATATCAACCTTACTACATTTCTAACTCACTAAAGTTGGTCAATTTGACTCAAACACTGAAGCCCCAGAAAGCAGTGGAACTGAGGTATTAACAGATTATAAATGTAAAAAACTTTCAGATCCAATGCAAGCATGGTTTTCCTACATAGTTAGCATCTAGAGAGCATTTAAGTGGTTATAAGAAGGGATAACTCATTTCTTCAAAGCTTAGACATATTAGTTCCATTAGGCTGAGACTCAGGAAAAGCAGGAAAAAAGGCCAAGCACTAGATATTTGGCATAAAAAAACAACAGCAGAGTGTTGATAACTGTTGATGCCAGGCAACAGGTACAAGGGGGCTCATATTATGGTCTCTCTACTTCTGTGTATGTATGAACATTTTCATAATAGAAAGGTAATAAGATGACAAGGTAAAAAATATTTTAAAAAGTAAAAATAAAGCATCAGAAAAAATGTTACAATTTT
This sequence comes from Plecturocebus donacophilus, assembly GCA_004027715.1. Lineage (NCBI taxonomy): Eukaryota > Metazoa > Chordata > Mammalia > Primates > Pitheciidae > Plecturocebus > Plecturocebus donacophilus. The sequence goes on from PVKP010043935.1 coordinate 7,296, forward strand.
ATATCCAAATAAAGACCAGTATATATATACAACCCTATGGCTCTGCTAAGCTAATCCAGTTTTTAAAAAATATGCTATTTTCACTTTAGAGGTAGGACAATCACTTGAGCTCAGGAATTCAAGAGCAGCCTAGGCAATATACTGAGCCTCTGTCTCCACAATAAATTGAAAATAAAAAAATTAGCCAGGGATGGTGATTCATGCCTGTAGTCCCAGCTACTCAGGATGCCAAAGTGGAAGAATTTCGCATGAGCCCGGGAAGTCAAAGCTGTAGTGAGCCAGGACCACACCACTTTACTCCAGCCTGGACGACTGTGTGAGACCCTATCTCGAAATAAATATATACGTACATATGTATAAATATTATACATGTAGATATGTTCTTTTCTTAAAGAATTACATGTGAGATATTTTGGACTCAAAGATTTAAAACATTCTGCTTAATATTGTTATTTTTGGACATTTTCTGATAAACTTCAGCCAACTTTAAGTTTCAGGTTAAGAGAATCAACAAGGTTTCTAAGGGGCAGAAGAAGGTCACTTCTGACACCATCTTCATACTGAAAACAAAACAAAAATCCTAATGTTTGTATCACTCTCCCCAAAATTATATTGGCCCTCCACTGCTATCAAAATAAACTCCAAATTTTACAACCTGAATTTCCAGGTTTACAACTTAGCCTGCTTCTTTCCAGTGTTACCTCTTTCTCCAGATAGAAACCCTCAACTCCAGTTTTAATCTCTTACTGCAGGATAAACCCTCAACTTCAGTCAAACTGGCCTACTCTTGTCTCATCCTCATACCACTTTTGAGTGAAACGGCCAGATCTGCCTAACCCAAGCTTTTATTCATATAGTGACAAACAACGAGTATTAGATTAAGAGAAGGACACAAAGTACTCAGTTTCATGTTTCACTTTTCACATGAAGTCTTCCTAGATCATTCCAAACTACAGTGTTATTTTGCATTAACCAAAGTAGAGCCTTCAACTTGTTATCTTGCTTTGTAATTTCTTAGTAACTTCACTAACGATAAGGGTTATTTTTCTTTATATTTTCTAAGAAAGCACTGTTTTCACATAGCATGTTCTTACCTTTTTCTTAATATTCTTTAAAATAAACCTTAAATACTCTTTCCCTGCATGACTAATACTAATATTTCAAGCATAAAGATATAGTGCCATAGGTTTTCAGTGTTTTATAAAACAGATGTTTATTGAAAACTTCCTCTGGGCCAGCCACTGTACAAGGCTCTAGGAATATCAGAGTGAAACATACAGGTCCTGCTCTCAATGAGCTTACAGTCTACAAAGTGAGAAAGACAAATAAATACACAATTTTTAACACAGTCTGTAAGGATTACAGATGTTACTGGTAAAAAGCACAAGAGATCCAAGTTTAACTTTATTAAATTAGGGCTGTGAGTTAATGAAGGTGTATAATCTGAAAGACCTCTGAATTTTAATAGCCTCTTATACTTTTACCTTCAAATCCCTTCAAATCATCAGTATTACAGGCAAATTAAATTTCCATTATATGTATTCACTTTGTGCAGCTTTATGTAACAACACTGGTGTGCGTGTGTAAAAGCCCAAGGTACTACCAAAGCACAAAGGAGAAGCAACTAACAGGATACTGGAACATAGGGGAAAGGCTCATGAAAAACGATGAAGGATATATAAGGGTTATACTGATAAGGACAGCCAGTAGAGGACAGAAAAATTCAGGCAGATGGAAGGGTATATGCAAATTAGGTACAGAGGTCAATTCATACAGCATGATTTGCAATTTGTTCATGGTGGCTGAAATATGGATATTGCATACATGTATGCATTAAAAAAAAAAAAAAAAAACAGGTGCGGTGGCTCATGCCAGGAATCCCAGCACTATGGGAGGCCGAGGCGGGCGGATCACCTGAGGTCTGGAGTTGGGAGATCAGCCTGACCAACATGGAGAAACTCCATCTCTACTAAAAATAAAAAATTAGCGCACGCCTGTAATCCCAGCTACTAGGGAGGCTGTGGCAGGAGAATCGCTTGAACCCAGGAGGCGGAGGTTGCAGTGAGCCAAGATTGCACCACTGCACTCCAGCCTGGGCAACAAGAGTGAAACTCCGTCTCAAAAAAAAAAAAAAAAGAAAAAAAGAGAGAGAGAAAAGAGGCTGTAAAGATAAGAAGCTTGCCAATGGATGGCTTGATGGTTTTGTATACCATGCTAAACAGGACTTCATCTTGAGTGCTACAGAACAACAATAAAAAAGAACATCTGAGCAAGGGAGTGACGTGGTCTTTAGAAATATGCTACACAATGATGAATGTTATTTATTTATTTATTTATTTATTTTGAGATGGAGTCTTGCCCTTGTCCCCAGGATGGAGTGCAATCACATGATCTCGGCTCACTGCAACCTCCACCTCCTGGGTTCAAGCAATTCTCTGGCCTCAGCCTCCCAAGTAGCTGGGATTACAGGCACCCGCCACCATGCCCAGCTAATTTTTTGTATCTTTAGTAGAGACGGGGTTTCACCATGTTGGCCAGGCTGGTCTCGAACTCCTGACCTCATGATCCGCCTGCCTCAGCCTCCCAAAGTGCTGGGATTACAGGCGTGAGCCACCGCGCCCAGCCAATGGTGAAAGTTTTGAAGCGCGTAACTGGCGGCTGTTCGATCATTAGCCAAAAAAAGGGTAAACTTTTACCCATTTTCTGTGTGCAAAAGGACTACAGGAAATTTACAAAATATGAAGTGTGTGAATAAGACATTTTCCCGACCATATCCACTTAAGTAAAAAACTTAGTACAGTGACAAAAGCTTAGGCACAGAAATGTGGTCTCTTTCTCATACTTACGTTATCAGTAAGTACTCCAGGAATTCTTCTGATAAATCCATTTTCAAAAGGTACACCCCACTTTGACACTCGAAATCCCAACCAATTGCTTATCGTTAAAGTTCAGAGCTATATATTTGAGCTCTAAAGGCAAAGAATGACTATTTATAACAAATATGAGAGAAAACACCATATCCCAACAACCAAACGTCCTATTGGGTCTTCCTCGTTTCTACAAACGCAGAAATAAAGAAGCAATAAGATGTCCTATCAACACCTTGACTTTCTGTGGTTACTGCGCTTATCAAAGTTGCTGCCGTAATCAGGCTACTTAATATTTAGTAAAACCAACCTCATTCAGGATTTCTGTTGCTTATTAAAAAAAAAGAAAAAAATATATTTAGTAAAACCAAGCTGCAGAGGCGTCTGCCTTAAAACCCTATTACTAACCTTTTTCTTCCGCTGACGTTATCACCACTGCTCTCAGAATCACTATTACAGTTATTGCTGCGGACTTGTTTTCAGATTTTTTGTTGGTGGTCTAGTTGCTGACGCTGGCAAAAACTTTTATTACATTAAAGAAATCTCGGCAGAAAGAAGAAACTCGCCAGGAGCTGAAAGCTCGGCCTGCAGCGGGGCCGGGATCCTGAGCACCCACGGAACAAGGTGAGGGGCCGAGGGGAACCAGAACTCTTGAGGGGAACATTTTGGGAGACAGACGCTCCTGCCAATGACTTCAACTCCAATGACCCCCTCCTCTGGGTGGCTGAGGGATTTCAAGGCCGCTTCGGGAACAGATAAGATAAGCCGAATCACCTACAGCCGAAACCCTCAACCCACCCCAACCAACTCACCATGATAAGGAGCTGCACAGCTCCCGCCGGAAGTCGTTCTGGGTGCTCGTGTTTTCCCAGAACGGAAGGGGTGGGGCACCAGAGGGCTATTGGCTGTAAAGAAGGCGTGGAAGGAAGTGCGTGCGCTGGCCTCCGGGTCTGCCCCCTTCCCGGCTGCCCCTGGACTCCTTGGCGGTAGGTGGCTAGAGTGGCTCCCTCTGAGCCCTCTGAGAGATTGGTCGGGACTTCAAGCGTTGAGGCCAAGGGCAAGGCAAGGAACAGTGAGGAGTTTTTCGTTATGTTAGAAAAATTTCGTTAAGTGCCGAGACGCTTTTACATTGTTGTATGATTTAGCCTTAAGAAAACAGATAGTATTCCAGTTTTACAAGTGAGGAAAGAAGAAGATAAAGAAATTTGTCTCGGCTGGGTGCGGTGACTCACTCCTGTAATCCTAGTACTTTCGGTGGCGAGGCAGGTGGATCACTTGAGGTCAGGAATTCGAGACCAACCTGGCCAACATGGCGAAACCGCGGCTCTACTAAAAATACAAAAATTAGCCAGGCGTGGTGGTGCGTGCCTGTAATCCCAGCTACTCGGGAGGCTGAGGCAGAAGGATCGCTTTAACCCAGGAGGCGGAGGTTGCAGTGAGCCGAGATCGCGCCACGGCACTCCAGCCTGGGCGACAGAGCGAGACTCCGTCTCAAAAAAATGAAACTTGACTTGAATCATACATCTAATTTGCTGTAGTAGCAGAATTTGAACTCGGGCTAATGGTCTACTTATTAAAATACTATTTGAATTCTCTAAAATTAATACTATTACAGAAGTAATGTTAATTAGAAAACTTGGAAAATAAACATTAAATTCATTCGAGAAAGATTGAATCTGTAGCATGTGTGTTTGTCAGGTATTGGCCTTGTGGAAATTATATTCTGGTAAGAGGAGACAGACGTAGGGATAAATTTTTTTTTTTTTTAAGACGGGGTTTCACCATGTTGGTCAGGCTGGTCTTGAACTTCCGACCTCAGGTGATCCGCCCACCTCGGCCTCCAAAGTGCTTGGATTACAGGCGTGAGCCACCACGCCCAGCCGAGGTAAATAAAATTAGTAAAGATGTTTCATATACTCCTTATACACATAGCCTCAGGATAGTTTTATGCAATTTTAAAAAGCGTGTGTGTATGGAACAAAATTTTGACAACTTTTTTTTTTTTTTTTTGAAACACAGTCTCTCTGTGTTACCAGGCGCCAGGCTGGAGTGCAGTGGCGCGATCTCGGCTCACTGCAACCTCCACCTCCCGCATTCAAGCAATTCTGCCTCAGCCTCCGGAGTAGCTGGGACTACAGGCGCCCTGCCACCACGCCCGGCTAATTTTTGTATTTTTTAGTATAGACAGGGTTTCACCATGTTGGCCAGGATGGTCTCGATTTCTTGACCTCGTGATCCGCCCGCCTCTGCCTCCCAGGGTGCTGGGATTACAGGCGTGAGCCACCGTGCCCGGCGAACTAGAACTTTTCACATGTGGTCAGGTGTGGAATTTTCCACTGTGGCATCATGTTAATGATCAAAAAGTTTTGATTTTTGGAGCGTTTTAATTTCAGATGGTTGGATTAGGGATGCTAAACATGTAATGCTGTACAGAAAAACTAGGTGGGTGTGGTGCTCACACCTGTAATCCCGGCACTTTGGTAGGTCAAGGGGGAAAATCCCTTGAGGTCAGGAGTTGGAGATCACCCTGGGCAATATAGGAAGATCCTGTCTCTACAGAAATAATCTAAAAAGAAACAGCAACTGGGTGGCCAATTTAGGATGGTGATCAGAGAAAACTTCTCTAAGGAGATGACATTTAATATCTGAATGACCAAAGTCTTTTTGTGAAGATTTTTCCAGGCAGAATGAACAGCTAGTGTAAATACTATAAGTCAAATTGACCAGGGTATTTTAAGATCTTAAAGAAGGCAGTAAGTCTGGAGTTTTGTGCTTGAGAGGAAGAAATGAAGAGATCTAAGTGCTAGACAGGCCAGATCAAGCAAGTAGGAATTTCTAAATTAATGGTAAAGTGCTTTTTTTCTTTTTCTTTTTTTTCCTCTCTTAAGTGAGACAAGAAGCCAGAGAGTGGTTTTAATAAGGAGTGATTTTTACATTTTAAAAAAGATTACTGTGGACTGAGCATGGTGACTCATGCCCAGTCTTTGAAAAGATTAACTAAATCCAAAGCAAGCTAAAGGAAGAAAATTATAATTGGAGAGGAAAGAAAGAGAAAATCAACAAAACCCAAAGTTGATTCTTGGAAAAGATTAACAAAATTGACAAAACTTTAGCTAGACTCACCAAGAAAAAGTGAAGACAAAATTACTAAAACCAGGAAAAATAGAAATTATTACTGATCTTTCAGAAATAAGGATTATAGGAGAATACTATAAAAAAATTGTATGACAATTAGATAATGAGATGAGATGGACAATTTTTTTTTTTTTTTTTGAGATTGAGCCTCCCTCTGTCACGCAGGCTAGAGTGCAGTGGCACAGTCTTGGCTTACTGCTACCTCTGCCTCCTGTGTTCAAGTGATTCGCCTGCCTCAGCCTCTTGAGTAGCTGAGACTACAGGCACCTGCCACCATGCCCAGCTAATTTTTGTATTTTTAGTAGAGCCAGGGTTTTACCTTGTTGGCCAAGCTAGTCTTGAACTCCTGACCTCAGGTGATCTACCTGCATTGGCCTCCCAAAATGCTGGAATTATAGGTGTGAGCTACCGCACCCGGCCTGGAGAGGTACCTTTAAACCACATAAATATCACATTCCTCATTATGCTTGTAATTTGTTTATGTATATATTCATAAATTTACATGAACTCATGGTTTATTTCATCTGATGGGTTATATATAATTACTACAATTATTTATTTTGATACTCAAATTTGTCCAGTGGGAACCCTTTTAATCTGTGTTTCATTTCAGTGATTCATCCTCATCATTCTTTGGGCACTTTCTTCTTTTCTGGCACAAGATTTTCCAAGCTCATGTATTTTCTCTGCCCCAGCCCTGAATTTAGCCATTTTATCAAGGAGCCTTGGTTCCTTTATTTTTTGTTTTCCCCATTTTTTAAGGCACTTGGAACTCTAGATGGCAAGTTGGTTCCTTTAGTTGATGTTATGGACTGAATGTTCGTGTCCCTCAAATTCACATGTTGAAGCTTTCACCAGCAATGTGATGGTGTTTGGTGATTCGGCCTTTGGGAAATACTTAAGGTTAGATAAGATAATGAGGATGGTACCTTCATGATGGGATTAGTGACTTATAACAAGGGACACCAGAGAGCTTGGGCTCTCTGCCTTATGAAGATATAGTGAGAAGGTGGCAATCTGCAAGCCAGGAAGAAAGCCTTCACCAGAAACCAAATTGGCTGGTACTTTAATCTTGGACTTCCAAGCTTCTAGAACTGTGAGGATAAATTTCTGTTGTTTAAGCTGCCCAGTCTATGATATTTTGTAACGCAGCCCAAGCAGACTAAGTGAAGTATTTGAGAGGCAAGATATGGGTACTATAGGTGCTCATTACTACTGATAGTAATAACTGCTCCAAGGCCACCTTGGTGGACAGACTAGGGAATATATGTATTTGGACACATACACATATGTATATTTATGTTTATGTCTGTATTTCCTCTATATTTATTTATTTATTTAGAGATAGGATCTTGCTCTGTCACTCAGGCTGGATGCAGTAGCATGATCTCAGCTTACTGCAACCTCTGCCTCCCAGGTTCAACTGATTCTCACCTCAGCCTCCCAAGTAGGTGGGACTATAGGTGTGCACCAACCACACTTGACTAATTTTTGTATTTTTAGTAGAGATGGGGTTTTGCAATGTTGGCTAGGCTGGTCTCAAACTCCCGACCTCAAGCGATCTGCCGGCCTCAGCCTCCCAAAGTGTTGGGATTATAGGTGTGAACCACTGTGCCCAGCCAATATTTCATCTATTTTTATAGATTTTAAACCATGAATTCACACTTAAACACAATTCAAGCTGAACTCCAGGTTTCATTCTAGTTTCCCCCTTTCTTCTTTCTTTTTCGTTTTTCTTCCTTTTCTTTTTTTTTTTTTTTTTTTTTTTTTTTTTTTTTTTTTCTGAGGTAGAGTCTTGCTCTGTTGCCTAGGCTGGAGTGCAGTAGTACAATCTAGGCTCACTGCAACCTCCGCCTCCCAGGTTTAAGCAATTCCCCTGCCTCAGCCTCTTGATTAGCTGGGACTACAGGCGCACGCCACCACGCCCAGCTAATTTTTTGTATTTCAGTAGAGATGGGGTTTTACCATGTTGGCCAGGATGGTCTAGATCTCCTGACCTCATGATCCACCCACCTTGGCCTCCTTAAGTGGTGAGATTACAGGCGTGAACCAATGAGCCTGGCCACCAGCCCTTTCTATAATTACCTTCTCTGATGGTGAGAAACCTGGCTTCCACTATGGTTACTATGTTTACTTTATTCAATCAAGTCTTTGGTATGCAACCAATCTGCCATCTCTGCTGACACCCTTACCCTGTATAGACACTCCTTTCTGTGCTTGAGCTTATTCCTTATTCCAGGTTGCCCCTATCCACCATGTAAATAACTGCCTCACTCTGTCCCTGACACCCCATACCTACCTGTCCATCATTGTGGACAGTCTTCACCCTATGAGGTCTCTGACACCCAAATTTGGGCTTCCATAGGTCCCCCTCTACCCAATGTAAGCACTTTGCTCTGAACCATTGTGCAGAAGAGTGCCTGAGACTGCTATCCCTAGAATGGCCTGCTGGCAATGTTGGTCCTTGCCAGGTATCTGGGAACTTGAATTTGAGGATAGATTCCTTCTATTCCCTAACAAGCTTACTATCCCTAACAGCGAGGCGTTGCTGGAGTGACACTTGTTGCTGGAGTGACATCCTGTGTAACTTCACTAAGAGAGAACCAACTAGGAGAGAACTCTTAGAAGCTGGTACTTGGTTTCCTCTGAACTTCACTTAATTCTCTTTTTTCTCTTTGCTGAATCCTTTTTCTTTTGCTTCGTATCCTTTTGCTCTAATAAATCATTGTCGGGAGTAAGACTCTGTGCTGAGTCCTGTGAGTGCTCCTAACAAATCATCAAACTTCCACATAGTCTTGAGGGCTCAACCACCTAATGCGTTTAAAACAATAGTTTGGGTAGTGTGCAGTGACTCATGCCTGTAATCCCAGCACTTTGGGAGGCTGAGGTAGGAGGATCACTTGAGCTCAGGAGTTTGAAACTACAAGGAGATATGATTTTACCACTGCTGTCCAGCCTGGGGTGACAGAGACTCTGTCTCTAAAAAAAAACAACACCCGACCCCCTGAAAAAAAAAAAACCCATAACAGTTCAGGAAGGAGGAAGGTAAGCAGTTTACTTAGTGACATTACTTCATTTCAGCTCTGCCATCCCATTGTTTTGCCTTACTGTTCTTTATTCTGTTTTCTTCTCCTTGATTTCATTTGACCAATGACATAATCCTTAGTAACCCATTTTATCTTCTCTAATGGCTTTTTAGATCTACTGCACTGTTTTTTTCAGTGACGGGGTGAGAGATTAGAAAATTCATTCTTTTTATTTTTAATTTTTATTTTTTTTTAAAGATAGGGTTTCACCATATTGGTCAGGCTGGTCTCGAACTCCTGACCTCAGACGATCGGCCCACCTCAGCCTCCCAAAGTGCTGGGATTACAGGCGTGAGCCACTGTGCCTGGCACAAAATTCATTCTTATCACAGTCTATCTTACACTAATACTATCACACTTTGTGTACAATGTAATATTATTTCAATATAATTACATTTATTACCTCCTCTGTCCCTTCATGCTATTTCTGTCCCATATTTTACTTATACATATAAATACTGCAATATTATTTTTGTTTGCTTTAAACAGCAATATTTAGAAAAATAAAAAATAAAAGTGTCTTTTTTATTTACTAACATTTTTATCATTTCGAAGTTCTTAATTCCATTCTGGAGATACAGATTCCCATTGAGAAATCCATTTACTGATAAGTCCATCCAATGAAAATTTTAATTTCAGATATTGTTTTTCACTTCAGATTT
>PVKP010043936.1:0-17032 GCA_004027715.1 Plecturocebus donacophilus
TGCTGCCACTCCTTGTGACTTTCAAACTCATAACTAGACTTATATCCTAACAAGCCTCAGGAGGACAAATGCAAAGTCTGACTTGAGAGGAGACGGTGCACATAACAGAAAGAAAGAGCTGCAAGGTTTTCCTGATTTATACAGTCACAAACTTAGGGAATATGTGTAAGAATGGATTCTGTGGCTTCTGACAAGGGAATAATGAACATATGAGAGAAGTTGAATTTATCATTAAAGATGCATATACACAAAATTTTGAATTCAATTCCTTCTCCAGCACTAACAAGCTTTGTGACCCTGGACAAGAGGATTCATTGTTCTTGGCTTAATTTCTCACACCTATAAAATGAGTAAAATAATTATATTGGCCCATGAGACTGTTACAAAGATTAAATTAATGTATATATGTATCTGTTTAGAGAAGTATCTGGAACATAATCAGTGCTATAAGAGTGTTAACAAATAGGTTCAGCAAGCTAAACGCAACTTAAATTGTGGGATGTTTAAATGAAAGTTGGATACAGTAGTTGCCTAAATGAAATCAAGTTATTCAAAATTCCTTGTATAACATAATGGAAGAATCTAACAATTTAAGGAAATAGGAGTTCTGAAGTACATTTTTATGACCTATTCCCCCCACCCTTATCTATATCACCCTGTAGGGTCACCAAATAATTATTATTTGAGGCTTCCTAAAGGGATTTGCAGCCATTTATCAAGTTGGGTTTATGTTTTACACAAAAGAAAGAAAGTAACCTCAGTTTTCAAGGATTACCATACAATGGCTCCCAGTTAGCAATAATACTTGGATTTTCCTATGTTACTGACCTGTACCTGAGTAAGACTGTATATAAAGCAAGTAATACAGAGTTCAGCTTGAGTTCAGCTCTTACAGCAGGTCTATAAAACAACTTTCTGTTTATTTCTATCATTTTTGATTGTATAATTGAAACTGGTTTACATAGTTACATAACTGACAGCTAAACAATTCCCACACTAATTCCCTCACTTGTAGAATGACTATTTTGCTGATAAGGCCTAGGTAGAAGTCCTTGAATGTCCCCACTCCACCAAAATGATAAACTAAATTCGATCTTGCATCCCTGGTGAACCACAAATACTAGTGCCACCATAAGTCTTGAAGGATGCCCAGGTGGCGATTGCTCTCATGTCTCAATTTAAGTAGCAGGAGATAGATTGCTGTTGTGAAGAGAGGATGGATTGGTCTTGGATAGGGAGAGTATCTTAAACTCTTTTTTTAAGACTTTTTTTAAACTTTATCTTAAACTTTTAAGACTTTTTTAAAACTTTATCTTAAACTTGATAAGGGAATTAAATGCAACTGGGCTGGTGTTCCTCCTGTAATAGCTTTATTCCAGCAAATCAACATTCTGCTGATAACTGGTCAGCAGTTTTGAAAGCGCAAATTCTTTTTCTATCCCTGTCTTAATAAGCAGATGCAGTTTACCTTCAGGTCAGAAGTACACCTTTGCTAGTTCACGTGTGGTTCTCTGCATAAACTGGCTCCAACAATCTGATTATCTCACTATTCTACAGGATATTAGATGGGTCCACTGCATAGATAACATTGTGTTGACTGAATTTGGTAAGCAGAAATGTTGTAAATGCCTATACATATATATAGGGGTGTGGGTGTGTGTATGCCTCTATGTGTGTGTGTATGTGTGCTGGAGAATAGGAGGTGAACATCACAAAAACTCAGGGTGCTATCTTAAGGTTGGACAGTGATCTGGGGATGTTGAAGTAACCAACTAAAGTAAAAACAATTGACTTAATAGTACACAACTATTACTCACCAGCTTCCTCAGTACTGGAGGGAAGGGGTGTTAGTCATGGTGGGAGTTGACATTATGTGATTTTAAATCAGAGTCTAAGAATAGCAAGCATGAGGGCTCGTGCCTGTAATCACAACTACTCAGGAAGCTAAGCCAGGAGAAATACTTAAGGCCAGGAGTTTGAGATCAGCCTGGGCAGCATAGCAAGATCCTCATCTCTCTCTCTCTCTCTCTCTCTATATATATGTATATATATATCCATATCTCTCTCTATATATCTATATATATAGAGAGAGTCAGCCAGGGTGGCATATACCTGCAGTCCTAGCTACTCAGGAAGCTGAGGTGGGAGGATCCCTTGAGCTCAGCAGTTTGAGACCAGCCTGGACAATACAAAGTCCAATTATATCACTTTATTGCATTGTTCGCATCCTTACAACAGTTCTCCAATTACCTAAATCTTGTATTAAATTTCAACCTGGTTAAAAACAGAAGGTTCTGTTATTACACTAAATCTTGATGGGTATTTAATTGCTGCTATGAACAAATTATGACAAATTTAGCAGATTCAAACAAAACCCATTTATTATCATACAGTTCTGGTTGACAAAAGTCTGAAATGGGCCTCACTAGGCTAAAATCAAGGCATCCACTGGCTGCATTACCTTTTGAAGCACCCAGAGGAAAATTTACTTTCTTATTTTTTCCAGTGTCTAGAGGCTGCCACAGTCCTTGGCTAGGTCCCCCTTCCATCCTCAAGGCCAGCAATGGTCACTCTAGGCTTTCTCACATTGTGTCACTCTGCCGCGAACTCTCCTACCTCTCTCACTTATAAGGATCCCTGCGATTTCACTGCAGCATCCCAGATAATCTAGGATAATCTTTCCATTCCACAGTCAGCTGATAAGGAAATTTAATTTCATCTTTACCTTAATTCCCCCTTTCCCTGTAACATAACACATTCATAGGCTCCGGGGGATAGAATGTGGTCATTTTTGGGGAGTCATACTTTGAATACTACAGACACCTTTTCTTTACCCCAAACCTCATGTTTCCATGAAAAAGAAGTTCCATTTGGTAAGTTTCTTGGCCCCTTTTTGACCTCCTAGAATTCAAGTTTTACTGAAGTTGAAAGCCATAAATGAGCACACATGGCTCACCTCCTTCTATATTCCCATAGGGCTCTGGTGGGGTTCTGAGAGCATGCATGGTGCTATCTGTAAAATGGTACCTAGGGAGGCAGGAAGCTCTGTTACTAGCTGGATGATTAATCTTGGGGTGCCTAATCCAGGGTCAAGTGATAATCAGACCTTTACCAATGTATACAAGATACATTACCTACAAATTCTTATCGGTGGTTAAATATTATATCTCCAACTATCTCACCAGCATCTACATCTCAGTGGATTCTCAACTCTGACATAAAAAATAGGAGTGTCACATATTATCTTCATAATGTGCCAAAAGAAAATGATAATACCTGCTACATAGTTGATTATAAACATTAAAGTTTCCATATACGTAAATGCTCAAAATAAGTTAAGTCCTTAACAAATAATAGTTATATTAATACTATGTTTATGTAGACTAGTGAAAGAAGATAAACAGAAATAACTAAAGGTATTAGGTATCGAATAAAGTGGGATTTGTAGAACTATTTCATGACATGCTAAATAGAAGTGAATTTTTAAAATAAAATCATAATTACTGCATATTCCGCTTCAATATACCCTTTTCTTATCACTAAGAATACCAAGTTGAATGGGTAAAACTTTTTCTGGAATGTTTTGTCCTTATCATTCTTTGTAAAAAATGCTTTCAACTCTTCAAGGCCAGTCTAAATTGCCAAGTCTATTATGAGAGGGTTGTAGCAGTCAATTAAATTAAATATAATAAACTGACAAGGCTGTAACATGAGATGTATATAAGTATTTCCAGTGATATGGTACATCTATCATCTATACATGACAATTTTGTTCTATTTCTTTTAGAGTAAAAACTACCGAAAAGACATCACCTATTTCTGTGTCTTCAGAAATAATACAGTATGAAGTTTACTATGGCATTTTATTGATCAATTTTTGTCATAATTATGATCAGATAATTTATTAAGTAGATCTATAGAGGGCCATTGTATGACTTTTTTCTAACCTGTATGTTTAATTTTTGAATTAAACTTCCTAGATTTTTGATTTGTCAATTTGTATATTTTAATAAAAACTAAATACACTTTTTTGCAAGACAAAATTATTAAAGAAAACAGATGCCATTTCTAAAGGTAAATTGTTATACTAAATAACACTTTTAAATTACATTGATTATTACACTTGGACTTTTCAGCTGCATTTGATTTATTTTACTTTTTTGCCTTAGTAATCATTTTAATATTTTTTCAAGTGTAGCTCATTATATTTAAAGTGCCATAAAATTTGTTAACTGACTATGCTAGAACCTCTACCAACCTTCCACCCCAAAACCTGGCTAACTCTCACTAGTTCCTTCACAATGGCTTATATACCACTTCATCTAGGTAGAGTTCTCTGAGTATCCCTTAAACTTTCTTGGGTACCCTTTCTGTGAAACTCCACATATTTCTCTTATCAACTGCCCTTGTTTATGATATCATTTGTTTATTTTTCTGTCTCTCTCAGTAGAAGTTAATGTCCCCATAGCAGAAAAGCATGTAAACTTGCTCGTCATTTTATTCAAAGTACCTAGCATAGTAACTTACACATTATCTTCCATTTACACAGTAAGACGCATGATACTATTTTTTTTTAAGTTTATCAAATATTTATCACTGACAGTGATTCGTAATGGAGACAAGCACTATTGAGGTGGTCTTGTTGCAACACAAATGGCACATTTTAGTGTATGTATTTCATTCACAATCAGAAACTTATTTTAATGGCTACCTTTATATTAATGTCAAAAAAAGACAAAAAGATTTCATTAACTTCTCACTTTGAGTGGTAATTTGAATATGACATAGTAATAGGCTGTTTTCCTCTTTCCCCGGGAAACCAAAAACCACAGCTTTAGGATCACCATGGACCAGCCAAAGTAGCAAAGGGAGAGCTTTCCTCCAGTTACTCCATTATTGTCATTATAACAAGCCCATGAGTCACTAACTCCTGGTCATTTTCAGTTTCTAGTGTTTAACACACAGTTTGAAATGCTGGTTGCTTCCAGCTGATGCTAATTAGTTTAGGTAATATATTAAACAACTTTGTCAAAAGTAATATCCCTCATTCCTCTTCAAATCAGCATACTGTTTATTATATAATTTGTGTAATAGCATTTTTCCTGTGATCTGATACTAAGGTCATCCTTATGGTGGAATAAATCAGGCCAACTACTGGATAAATTATAAAATAAGAAGTTTAGATTCCATACATAACTGCTCCGCTAGGTGGTATGTTCTCTGGGCAGTCACCGGGGCCACGCCATCCATGCCAGGGCACACAGGCTCATGTTTTGAGGCTGGCTTTGTTTCTCTGGTGAGTTAGGACTATGTCAATGGCACCAATCAGGAAGAATTAAAACTGGTGTTGATCAGGGGATTCAGAAGTTTCTTCATATCATAATACAGACAGAATGTATTTTCGTACAGAAAAAAAAATGCAATTAACTGTCCAGAAACCAGAGCAGGTTATCAAAGAGGACCTCTCAGAATTAAGGAATGAATTACAAGGAATAGATATGCTGGTCAAGAAGTAGTTGACAAAACTGAGGCACTGGCGGCAGATGCTGCAGGACATCAAGGTGCAGCACCAAAGCCACCCGACATCCCTCAGGCTCCTTGGCCTACCTTGAGCAGGTGTCTGCCAATATCCCTGAATCTCTGAAGCTTACTCTAGCAGAAGGGCAAAGGCTGGCCGCCTGCATGTGGGTTAGTGTGTGAGGCAGCCCTATGCAGGCAATTTGCCATACATCCCTTGTGGTCTTAACATTTTGGAAGAACTCTTTGCCAGAGTATGAGATGATTTTAGTTTAATGCCCCCACTGAAAATTTTTTTCATTATTTTTATAAACTGTTAATTTCTTGAGCACATTATAAAATGCCTATAGATTAAGTAGATCAAATAAAAATATTGTTGGCCTTTAGCAAAGTTTAAACTGTTAATGTGATGACACAGATTCTACTTTATGGGGTTTTGGTGCTTGTTTTTTTAAATTTTGGGATAACTTTTCATCTTTTTATGTGTGTTTCTCACTGTTTGATCTAAGGGAAAAAAATATAATAGTCTGAGAATCAGGGGATAAGGATTTTGGTTGCAGGCCTTTAATTATAGGGACCTTTAATAATAGTGGTAGTGTAGAAAAATACGTACATTTTCTGTTTCCAGACCTAATTGCCTCAAGAAGAGGAATCTAACAGAGCAATATTTGCAATGCTTCCAGAGATCTCAGAATAATGATTTTTTGTGTGTGAACAGGTTGGAAGAGGATTAAAATATCCTGAGTAAGTGTAGCAATATTACAATAGGATACTTAGGTTGCTGCTGACTTTTATTTGAAGTAAAATTATATTTTGTGTGGTCTTTATTTTTGATGGGGTGGGATGTAATAAAAGCAGTGATGTTACTTTCTGCAGTCATGAGTCAGTTTAAGTAGTGGAGCAGATCTCGTCCTCAGTAGCATGACAGCTGGGGCAAAGGTGAGCTATGAGGGGTAAAGCTTGCTCTGATTGTCTCTTTCTGGATTGGAGTTTGGTTCACTTACATTGTTTTTGTTTTACATTTGGGGAGGGAAAACATTTTCCATTAAGAAGATTATTGCTAGTGGATTTGATTCCAAGGGACTGGGGTGAGAGTGAGGAGGGACTACAGGGTGACCTTTGGCTATTGAACCTCCACCAGGAGCATGGGGCACCTCTGCCTTTGGGAAGATATTTTGCTGTCTTATTAGTTTTGCAGGCCACCTCAGATTCTCTGTTGAATTGCTGTTAAGAAATACAGACCAGCATTATGTTTGGCTCTTGTTGGGTCGGGTTTTCCTGAGTTTTATGTCTCTTATTAGATCACATCCTATATCCATAATAAATGCTTTATGGTCTTCTGAACAGGTATTAGTCGTGTACCTCCATGTCTTCGCTTATTTTGTTTTCTTCAGCCTCAAGGACACCTTTCTATAGGCATTGATATCCACTGATGTTTTTGGTGAGACCTGGATGCCGCCTGGTCTCTGAAACCTCCCAGAGCCCTTTCTGCTGCATCCCCAGGGTGCAGGACTTTTATCTCATCTACTGCCTCTGTTTGGTTCTTCCTTTTGGTTGGTAAATTGGATCTGTCTCTCTGCCTCTTACTAATTTTACGCCCATGGGAATTAGACATTATTCTCCTTTAATATGCAGGGACCATATTTTTTTATCTTTTACATGTGATACTACTCAGTTTTGATTGCAAGTGTATGGTATCTGGCACAGGGACTTGTGGTTGCCAGCCTGAGACCAAGAAATGCTCTCAGTTGGAATATATACATTCAACAAAGTTTTTGAAAGCTCATACTATATGACCTCAAGATTTTCAACCTTGTCATTTCATAGTAAGTAGGAACTCTGACTGACAACTTTAGATTTCTTGATAAACTGGTAAGTTTTTTGTTGCTTGTTTTTTAAATGTTGGGATAACTTTCATCTTTTCATGTGCCTTCTTTCAAAGTGATTCTCTGTGAAGAGACTGGGAACTATTCTAATTGGTACTTAGTGAAAATATTTTCAATTAATGTATGCACTAGTTATTGCTATTTCTTTATTAAATTTGAAAGTATTTTTCAAAAACAAAAACAAATTAACAAACCAAAAGCTTACCTTTAGTAACTTTCATTCCACTTAAGTATCCCCTTTAGGTTGTACTAACCAACAAATATCCAATATTATTCTGTTTTATAATAACTTAGTATCCCATGGGGACCAGGCAATGTTAAAATCTTTTCTAAATACATGTGTACACATTTAAATCTTCATACTATTATTATCTTATGTCCCTTTATCTTAAATGTGTCTGGTAAATATTAAACTTATTAAACAATATGCCAAATCTCTCTACCTCCAAAATCTGTGTACTTCCCACCCTAAAAGTTAGAATCAAAAGTTCAGAGGCTATATAAACATCAAGGTTCTTTAATGTAACATTCATTGTTTCAATAAATGTTATAAATATCATATATGATATATATGATTATACATATATGTCAGATATGATATATATATATCAGATATTAGACATAAATTTTATCTATGATAATATAAGTATTACATAAGTATATATATAATATTATATAAGCAATATGTCATACTATTATAGATGCCAGGGATGATTCTAGACACTGGGCATATGGTAAAGAACCAGATAAAAATATCCTACAGTTAATGCTACCCCTAAACACAGCATAACATATTGAGGGAATGTATTCTCGTCCCGGGTCCACAAGGGGGCGTAGATTCAAAAGCAAGAACTTCCCAGTGCCATTCCCGCATCCACGGCTCCATCCAGGAGACTAGAGGCCTTTGACTTGCAGGCGTGGGAAAAAATCAAAGATCAATCACTCCAGCAGAAGTTTAAAGTAACTCCTTTCATAGGACCAAAAACTTAAATGGGGTGGAAATAACACCCAGGTTAAAAGTCCCCTTCTCCCATATCGGTGAGGACTCCATTTCTGGATCCCCTTCCAAGACATCTGGGAGCCGCTCTATTTCTTTCTCCTTTTTCTCTCTCTGCCTAAATAAATCACTTTCTGCAAAAACTCTTTGGGGTCTTATATTTATTTAAACAAGCCACCGTGCCCAGCAGGGTCCTCTCCCCCATTCCTGGGTGAGTGAGGGACCAAGAACCTGGAAGAACACATCCTATCAGGGAGAAGAGCCTCTCCCACGTCCCAGAACCCGGTCTCAATATGACGTTTTTTATCTTATTTCGTTTTTTCAATCTATCCTATTGTCTTAATAACTTGCCTTGACATTCAGTTCATCTTACTTTCATATGCCATTAGATGTCCGGTTCCTATTAAAATTCCTGTTGCTCTATGTCTTTACTCCCTATGTGCATAGCTATCATACTGTATGTCCCATTCCTTCAAAGTTCAAATAGATGACTGAAGGTGTCAAAGATGTTAATGCTGACAATGAATTCATACAATAGCCAACAGCCCCCAACACATTAGCATTATAACAAACCATTGAGGAGGAAAGAGAAAAGAAAGACAGAAAGAGAAAGAGAAAGTGAGCATTTGAGCAAATTTAAAAGGCGGGAGGGAGGGAAGGAAGGAAGAAGGAAGAAAGGAAAGAGGAAGGAAGGAAGGGGAGAGGGAGGGATTATAATAATACAGGTGAACATTAGTTAGTGACACCCAGAATTATGACTGTCATTTGTAGGAATAAGCCCTACTTTGTACAGTTTTCACTGTTCGTGAATAGAACCTGGCATGTAGTCATTTGTTTTCTGAAACTGTTGGATAGTTTTATTGGCTGAATCCCATAAATAATATCTCTGAGTGATGGTTTAAACCCCAGAATTTATGAGCAAACTTTATGGAAACCACCTATATTGGTTTTCTATTGCTGTGTAAAATAGTGTCACAAACTTAGCAGCTTTAACTAACATATATTTATTATCTGATCTGACAGTTTCCATGAACCAAAGGTGAAGTACTGGTTAGCTGGGTCCTCTGCTCACGGTTTCATGGGGCTGAAATGGAGGTGTTACCCAGGGCTGCAATCTCACATGAGACTCAGAGTCCTTTTCAAAGCTCATTCAGCTTGTTAGCAGGATTCAGTATTTTATGAGTGCAGGGCTGAGGTCCCCATTTTCTTGTAGGCTGTCTGTCAGCGACCACTCTCAGCTCCTAAAGACTACCTCGGGTTTTTGCCATGCAGACCTCTTACAACATGGCAGCTGACCTCTTCAAAACCAGCAGAGCGGGCCAGGTATGGTGGCTTATGATTGTAATCCCAGCACTTTGGGAGGTCAGGATGGGTGAATCACCTAAGGTCAGGAGTTCAAGACCATCCTGGACAACATGATGAAACCCTGTTTCTACTAAAAATACAAAAATTAGCCAGGCATGGTGTTGTGCACCTGTAATCCCAACTACTTGGGAGGCTGAGGCAGCAGAATCACTTGAACCCAGGAGGCAGAGGTTGCAGTGAGCATTCATACCATTGCACTCCAGCCTGGATGACAGAGGAATGACACTCTATTCTGTTAATATAAAATCTTCAGTACTATACTACAATCATAGTCCATATTCAGGGGTTGAAGATTATTCAGGGCATATCCAACAGGCGGCAGGAATATTGGAAGCCATCTGATTGCTGCCTACTGCAATACCCTTAAAGTTTCCTATTTTATCTTTTAGAAGTAGCTTTGTTCTTCCAAAGACTTGCTTGTGGATAAATAATGTGGAACAGGTATAGATTCTCTAATGCAGAAACAATTTAGCAAATTCAGAAAAAAATCTATTTTCCCCAAGATTATGTTTTTTCCTTCTAGAAAAGCATTTATGCTTACTTTTTCTCCTAATAATAGCAGCAAACTCTTTTATAAAAAGCAATCTATGAAATGTCATGTAGGATTATATTTAAACTACTAATATTAAACTGTATCAATGATGATGGCTTATAGCACTGAAACATGACAGTCAATGGTTTCCATGGAATTGGGTGTGTTTTTCTAGCTTCCTTCCTTACACTACATTCAAGGAGTTTTTAAGACCAAAACACGCTACCAAATTTCCTATTTATCTTTTATATTTCAGAATTGCAAAATATGCCAAATACAGAAGATTCTGTGAATTATTCATATACTCTCTCATCTTAAATATATTCAGTATAGAAAAAAGGTTTAAGATGTTCAGTAAAACAGAACTGGAGCTTTACAGACCTAAACCTGTTCAAAATCCAAATGTGTTGAATTCTATGTATAACTAGTAAAGAAAGATGTTTTTATTTAAAAAAATAAAACAAAACAAAAAAAACATACACTGAGTGATGAAGGTATAAAATTCGAAGAATTTATATCCTGACTGAGAAAAAACTGAATGTAAGTCACTCAAATACACTGAACCATGGCGAAATAATCTTTTTTATTAAACTGAGTGGTTTCTTTTCACAGGAGTGATATCATTAAGAAAAGGGATTGAAATATATATTGTAATGTGAAATGAAGCACAAGATCATAATTTATTTTGTATCTTATGAAGTACAAAATTATGATTTATGGCTTATATTAGAGATAGGGGAAGTATGGGCATGTATATACTTGGGGAAAAACAAACATAATCATTACCTTGAAGTTAAGATAATACAAAGTAGCACAGAAGAGGTCTTACTAGATATTTGACAGATTTAAAACAAAATCAAAATTTTTTATTTGTACAAGTAAACACGTAAAAATGTTTTCTTTTTCAACAATCTAACATGTCAGTTATTATTCTAGACTCTGATACATTCTAGTGTGGGTAAAATAGAAATGAAATGGGGAAGAACACTTTTTTGGTACTGGATAAATTTGTGATTAGTCTCCCTGAGGGAAAACAAACCAAGGAATCAGGACCATAAGGCAGACAATTTAATTTAATGACAAGTGTTTCTCTGCATGACAGAATCAGGACTGTATTCTTAGCTTCCTCACCAGCTAAATAAAGGCATAGTCTTTCTCCAACTCCTAAATTGAAAATTATGAGAATGTTTAATTCTGGATTATAAATGAGGAAGCTAATTGATTAACCTGAGAGCTTCCTCTGTAAGATGTTTGAATCTGCATGAGCACTCAACTAAACCATTCTTTAGTCATTTTCTGTTGAATTTATATATTACTGTATTGTTAAGCTTCTTCACTCCTCCTTTCACTAATCAATTTTAGAAGTCTTTTAACTTTCCCCTATACATAGATGTGGTCATAACCATCAACAGATAATAATATAAACAATTATTGATTGATTGATTGATGTATTAACTCATTCCTTTATTCATCTATGTAAACATCCACTCATAAAATATTTGGAAAGTATCTGTATCAGTCAGGGTTCCACCATAGAAATCAAATTATTATTAGTAATTGGAGATATTAGAATATACATACATATATGTTTATATATGTATGCATACATGTATACATTAATTACAAAGAATTGGCTTATGTGATTGCGGAGACTGGCTAAGCAAGTCTAAAACATGCAAGCAGGCCATCAAAAGGACACATTGGGAACTCAGGGAGGATCTGAAAATTTAATCCACAGTCAGAATTTCTTCTTCCTTATGAAAATCTCAGTCCTTCTCTTTAAGCCTACCAACTGATTGAATTAGACCCATCCAGATTGATGATAATAATGTCCTTAAAGTCAACTGATTATAAATGTCAATCAAATCTACAAAATTCTTTCATAGTAACACCTAGTGTTTGACAGAATAACTGGAGCCTAGCCAAGCTGATAACATAAAACTAATCATCACAGTTTACCCTTATCAATTTGGCACTCACTTACATCTCCTTAATCCATATTTAATTTGCAAATATAGACAATAGCCAGGTCATACTTCCACCTAACACAGTACAGCCACACTACATACCACTAAAAATGCAGTAATCCTTTCCCTAGAAGAAAATTCAAATATTTGGGTGACGTTGAGTCTTTTCCTTGATATCCTGTAACTTAAATACAGTGATATAAAGTTAATTATGATTAATACACCTTGTGTTAGATACTAAGGAAATAAGAGAGGGAAGAAAGCAAGAATAATTGATAAACACAAATATACTCATAACAAAAATATGAGAAACTTGTTTCATGATCTCAGTCCTCATTCTGCAACTGGCCATGTGTTTGTAGTTGGATTTATAACTACCTTCTTGCATTGCCTTTTTATATTGCCTTTACCCTCAGAAAGCACCTTAGTTGGTCTTACAGACTGAATTGTGTTCTACAAAATTAATACATTTAAGCCCTAACCTCCAATGTGACTGTACTTGAAAAATAGGCTCTTTAATGGGCTAAAGTTAAACAAGATTATAAGGATGAAAAGATAATCTAAAAAGTTTAGTGTCCTTATAGGAAGAGGAAGTGATGTCAGGAATGCATATGCACAGAGGAAAGGCTACATAAGAACACAGCAAGAGGACAACTATCTGTAAGGCCATGCGAGAGGTCTCAGGAGAAACCAAACCTGTTAACACCTTGACCTTGAACTTCCAGCCACCAGAAGTGTGAGAAAATAAATTTCTGTTGTTTAAGTCACCAAGTCTGCAGTATTTTGTTATGATGGTCCCACAGACTCACAGATGGTCATGGTTCTTTGCCCAACTGAGTTAACCAAACGGTCATTCCTGAAGGGACTGTGCCATTAGCACTCTTGTCTAAATTAGGTTGTAGTTTTCTACTGCCTTTAATCATCATAGGTCATGATAGTACTAAGACATACCCTGAGTGACCTCCTGTAGTCCAAATAATCTTCCTGACCTCTATCACACAGTGGCAATCTTTGGCAATTAAGGGACCACCTGGATAAGCCAGGAGTAAACTGGATTGTAATCACCCAGCCAGTACAGTAACTCTCTACTTTAACTGTTGATTCAGAGGAACGAGGAGCCTGAAGTGACCAGATGACACCATTAACTTCTAGTTGGAAATAATCCTTTCTAGTAGAAGTATTTCTCCTTTTGGAAGTAAGACCTCTACATAAGAAGAGAAGAATGTCATGGGGATAAGAAGCAAAATATTTCTAAAGCCTCACTAGCAGTAATAGTGGGTAGTATCACTCCCATATCCATCTGTTGATTCCTGAACCTCTGAATCCTGGCTATGGCGATAGCGCTATATATTGAATGCTTATACAGAGAATATATAGCCTTTTGGAGGACACTACCCCAGTCCTGTAAGGTACTGCTGCCTGGCTAGTGTCATAATTGAGTCTTCAAGAGGCCATTTCACCATTCTACCCAGCCATCTGCTTCTGAATAATGGAACACATGGTAAGACCAGTGAATTCCATGAGCTAGGCCCTCGGCTACATTTCATTTGGTGTGAAATGAGTTCCTTGATCAGAAAAATGCTATGAAGAATACCATGACAGTGGATAAGTTATTCTGTAAGTCCACAGATGGTCATTTTGGCAGAAGCATTTTGTGCAGGGAAGGCAAATACATAGCCCAAGTAAATGAATATACCAATTAGGACAAAGCACTGCACCTTCCATGGAGGAAATGGTCGAATGCAATCAATCTGCCACAAAATAGCTCTCTATCACACCCGGGAATTAAACCATATTGGGGAATCAGTGTTGGTCTTTACTATTGGCAGAAAGGGCACTCAGCAGTGGACAGACTGGCCTTGATAAGTGGAATTCCACATTGTATTTATGCATAGCCTCCATCCCTGCCACCACAGGCAATTTTTGTTCATGAACCCATCGGGTATGACAGGGCTGGCTAGGGAAAGAGGCTCACTGGTGTCCACAGAATGAGTTGTCCCAATCACTTAATTATTAACATCCCTCTCTGCTGAAATAACTTTTTGGCAAACATTGACATAGGGCAAAGATTACTTCATGTTCTTTACCCATGCAGAGAGGTCTATCCACATACTTTACCTCACATACCCAGACTTTCTTGTCATCAATTTTCCAATTATAATTCCTCCAAGCCAAACCATTGACCACAGCCTATTGATATAAACTCATTATCTCTAGCCATTTCTCTTTCAAACAAAATGGACAACTAGGTACACTGCTAAAAGTGTTGCCCATTGGGTGGATTTTTTTAAACTACTCTCTTTCAGAGATGTCTCAGTTCTGCAGCTGTATTCCATTTTCAAGTGGGTTCCTGCATATCATGCAAAGCCATTTGTAAATTAGGCCTGAGTTTTCTCTTTCCTGATCAACTGATTGTAGAGAACTCCTCACAAGGCCATAGGTATGGGCTGGGAGAGAGTAGGAAATAAAGTGGAATAAGGGCCACGGCATTTACACAATTTCTTCATTTAGCTTATTTGCACCTTCAGGGCCTGCTCAAATCTAAACTCGTATATACTACTACTATTTGGCAATGTAGGGATGCTGTGCATTCCTGAAACTTTATGGCTTGATGGGTCAGATAACCCCGAGTTCATGATGGGCAGTTTAAGTTTCTGGTAACTTGCTGCCCACAGTTAAGCCTTTAGCATCTTCTACACTGAAGTATCAAGCCACAGCTGTTTCTCAAACAGAAAATAATGTCCACAGTAGAAGAAACTGCTTTGCTCCAAAACGCTAAGGGTCTGTGTTGTAATTCACATAATGAGGGCTGTAAAAGGCTATAAACCGCATCTTATCTACCACTGACACTTGGAGCAGTATTGGATTCGCTGGCTTACACAAACCAAGTGGCAAATCAGCTTGCAGGAAAACCGAAACCTATCGCAGTGTTTTCTCTTATTCTGAGCCCCAGTCAAAATTAAAAATGCCTTGGGTTACTCAGTAAGAGGGCTACATAGCACACCCAAACACAGAATAAGTTGCCTCCAAAACCCAAAGGGGCCCACTAAGCACTGTGCACATGTTGGGGTTTTAGTAAGACCAAGATGCAGCAACTCATCCTTCATCTTAAAAGAGATATCTTTACATGTTCAATACCACTGTACCCCTAGAAACTTCAATGAAGTAGAAGGCACCTAAATTTTTGCTGAATTTATTTTCCACCCTCTGTCACACAAAATTAATACCAATATCTATACAGCAGTTACTATTTCTTTCTCAGTATACCCAATCAGCATACTCTCATCAACATAGTAGATCGGTGCAATGTTTTATGGAATGGAAACATGATATACCCCAGAGGTGGGAGAATGAAGGTGTATTGTCCACCTTGCTAAAAGCAAGCTGCTTTTAGCGATTTTTACAAACAAGTAAAGAGAAAAAAGAATTTTCCAGATCAATAGCTGCATACCAGATACCAAAGGGTGTGTCAGCTTGCTCAAACAACAAAATTGCATCTAAAAGAGCAGCTGCAAGTGGAGTCATAATATGGTTAAGTTTATGGTAATCCATGATTATTCTCCCTGATCCATGTGTTTTTTCCACAGGCTAACAGTTAAGTTGCATGAAGATGCTGTGGGAATCACTACCCCCGACTCCTTCAAGTTCTTGATGACAGCATTAACTTCAGTCCTTTCAGAAATGCAGTATTGCTTCTGGTTTACTAGTTCTAGTTCCAGGAATGGCTTCTACTTGGCCCTTTCCTTCCATCATAAGCCTCACTCCACAGGTCAAGGAGTAAATGGGTGGATTTTGTCAGTTGACAGGTTATGTCTATTCCAGTTGCATAATCTGGAACTGGAGAAATAAACACAAGATGGATTCTGCAACCCACTGGACCCCTATGAGATGAACCAGAACCTACAGTTATCCTGATCACTGTGATAGTTAATTTAATGTGTCACCTTGGTTAGGCCATCATACCCACATATTTGGCCAAATACTATCTTAGATGTTTCTAAGAATGCATTTTTTTAGAGGAAATTAACATTTGAATCAATATACTTTGATTAAAGCAAATTATCCTGCATTATATGGGCAGTCCTCATTTAATCAGTTGAAGGCTTCAAGTAAAAAAATATTGAGCTCATCTGAAAAAGGGAATTCAGTCAGCGAACTGAAGATTGTCTTGTGACTACATACCAACTCTTCCCTGAAGCTTCAAGCTGCTGACCTACTCTACAGATTTTGGATTTGCTAGCCTCCCCAATCACATGAGCTAATTTTAAAAAATAAATCTATATTTATCTATCCATCTTCCTTTTTCAGTTTTTCTGGAGAACACAATCATACATACTCCATAAGCCTCTTATGGAGTTTGACTTCTGGACTGGTTTGACTTCTGGACCATAGTGACACTGCGAGTGTCTTAGATTTAGCATAAGTTCAGAGCCAATGTCCAAGGCCCAGTTACCCCCAATGCATTTAGAGATGCCAGTTCCATGGCAGCAGCTCTCACTGTAATTTCTGATTTACTGAGGAAAGTGACCAAAGAGTTCTTCAGTGATGCTTTGACTCCTCTCACAGACTCACTTCTCGCAGTTGGGTTGAAAAGTGTGTCCTATGAACCCTCTTAGGTTGGATGAGTAGATTACATGATTAAATCTACTTGAAAATTCCAATCTCTCTAAGCCTTTGGATGACTTCTTCCACAGTATACCAAAGAAGTTCTGGCATATAGTGTAGGCCGTCTTTAGGTCTATATTTCTTTTTTTTTTTTTTTTTTTTT
>PVKP010043937.1:0-17050 GCA_004027715.1 Plecturocebus donacophilus
TTACAGCCAGCAGTTCTCGTGAGAACTTCCTCAGTATCGCGAGAATAGCATGGGGGAAACTGACCCCACGATCCCGTCACCTCCCACAGGGTCCCTTTCTCAACACACGGGGATGACAATTTGAGATGAGATTTGGGTGGGGAAGCACAGAGCCAAACCGTATCAGTTTTGAATCCATTTTCAGCTGATTTTGCACATGTTGTGAGATAATTTCATCTCTCTGCGTGTGGATACCCGGTTATCCCAATGCCATATATAGAAGAGACGATTCCTTCCCATTGTGTGTTCTTGGCACCTCTGCTGAAGAGAATCGACTCTCAATGTGTGGATTTATTTCTGGGCTCTCTATTGTGTTTCATTGGTCTATGTGTCTGTCTTTAGGTAAGTACCATGCTGCTTTCATTATGAGAGGTTAGGGGAGACAACACTTTACCTTTTCCCATTTAGGATTTTATTTTTGGTTAAGTCTTAGAATTAAATTGACACAAGACAGATTAACAGGAGAAAAGCACACAAGCACATGAGGAAACTTCATAAAGAAATGAAGACTGGAAGAAGCAGAGTCAAACACTTATATACTGAATTGGACAAAGTGTGGTAATTGAGTCAATTGGGTAGAGAAGTGACTAGGAAGATAAGGGTTAGTTTAAAAAGATTTGTTTATACAGAATTTCTTGGCTTCAACTTCCTGTCTTAGATGAGAAGAATTTTACTTTCCTTTTGGTATAGGAAGGACATTTTTACATAGCAATTCTATCTCCTGCTTTTCAGAGACAGAACGAAGGTCAGAATGATCTTCCAGTACCTGCTATTTTTAAAAGTGCCTTTGCTTCTACATAGTTTACAGGCTAGAGCAGCATATTTTGGGGTGGCATATTCTTTACTCCTCAACAGCTTTGCAATGTATTTTTAAACCAGGTGGTATGATGCCTACAGCTTCATTCTTTTTGCTCAAGATTGCCTTGGCTATTTGAAGTGTTTTATAGTTCCATACAAATTTTAGGAATTTTTTTATTTTTGTGAAAAAATGTTATTAGAATTTTGATAGGGATTGCATTGAATCTCTTGTAAGACCAGGAATAAGGCAAGGATGTTCATTCTCACCACTTCTATTCAATATAGTACTGGAAGTCCTAGCCAGAGCAATTAGGCAAGGAAAAAGGCATCCAAACTAGAAATATAAAGAAATAAAATTGTTTTTGTTTGCAGATGACACGATCTTACATATAGAAAGCCATAAAGATGCCACCTAAAAGCTTAGAATTAAAAAAATCAGCATACAAAAATCGGTAGCATTTCTTATACACCAAGAACAAATCATTCAAAAAAGAAATCAAGAAAACAATCGCATTTACAATAGCAACAACAAAAAAATACTTTAGAATAAATTTAACCAAGGAGGTGAGGGATCTATAACTAAAAACTATAAAACATTGACAAAAGAAATTGAAGAAGACACACATAAATGGGAAGATATCCTTTCTTAATGAATTGAAAGAATTAATATTGTTAAATGCATTTTTAAAGCATTAATTGCAAGAGAGCAATCTCAAATATGGTTGTTACAAGAGTAACCATCTCTGGGCGGTAAAACGATTGCGTTTCTAAAACTATACCCTTGAGATTTTTACAGCCCTTCTTCTGCTTCTGGGAAGGTGAGGTCTGTGGGGACCACCGGGGACCTCCAGGGATCCATTGTCTTGGACGTTGTCCTGGAGGTTCTCTCTCAGCCCATTTTGCAGCCATGCTGAATACTTGGCATGTTACAATGTACCTGGGAGCTGAGGGGCTCCTGTCTTTACCAGGCTCAGGTGTGAGGGAGCTGATGAAACTATGCTTAGGTTTGAAACTATGCTTAGGCTTGAGTTTCAAACCATCAGAGTAAAAAGGAAAATTACAAAGAAGACAATAGTGACTATGACAACAAGGATGGCAGATAGAAATAAAAGTAGCCAGGAGTGACAGTGTTTATATCTGTGCATACTCATGTCTGTGTGGCATGTGGGGTGGGTGTGCCTGGGCAGGTGCCTTTTCCCAAGGTCATATCAAGTCAGAACGGGAGCTCTGAGACCAGCAGTCCTCCCCTCCCCACCTTCTTCTTCCACACCTTACCTCACTGCTGCAGGACAAATCCCTGCCTCAGCAGAGACATTATTTTAAGCCATTGGTTCCCAAGGGAGGTAGATATTTTTTTCACAAGCAAAGGGAGATTAAAGTATGTTACTGCTCATGACATGAATCATGCACCTATAGAGCTAGAAGTCACCTTGAGTGTATTCTACTTTTTCACTTAATTCTGGCAGGATGATCCATTTATTCCATAACCATTTATTAAGTGCCTCTCTACCAGTCCATACATAAGGCTGGTGAGGTTGTGTACAGACTATCAGGAAAGAACAAACAAAATAGAAACCAAATAAAAGATGGAATCAAGAGCACATCCAAGTGAGGGAGATGGATAAAACATCTGAAATGTACTGATGCCAGTCTTGAGCCACTGCTGCATTCATTCTTCTCCCCCATGCCAGCTCGTCGATGCTGTGAGGAACAGATCGTCATGGCATGAGGACAGCGATTGGGTGGCACCTTAGCTGGGAGGTCAAGGAAGACATGTCTGAGGATGTGCTCACCTGTGATTGGTGGATTGGCTAGGAGGTTGAGCCATGCAAAGATGAGGGATGATCAAATGGTGCAGGCAGAAAGAACAGCCAGTGCAAAGGTCCTGAGATAGCAACCAGCCTGGCATATTGAGGAAAAGAGAAAATCCATCTGCCCAGAGCATGTGAAGCCAGGGTGAGAAGGGCTCAAGCCAAGGTCAGGATCAAATCCTATATGCTTTATATTGACTTCCTAGGGCTGCTGTAACAAGTGACCACAAACTCAGTGAATAAAACAATACAAATGTGTTACCTTACAGTTCTGTAGATCAAGTGTCTGACACAGGTCTCAATGGACTAAGACCAAGGTGTCTTCAGGGCTGGCTCTTCTGGGGGCTCTCAGGCAGCATTTGTTTCCTTGCCTTCCCCAGTTTCCGGAGGACTCCCGCATTCTGCAGCTTATAGCCCCTTCCTCCTTCCTCCAGCTCCAAATCAGCGATGTTCATGTCAGTCCAAGCCTTTCTCAGGCTGCCAACTCTCCTGTTTCCCCTTCACCTTCAATGATTCTGTGAGGACTCAGGGCCCACATGGATAATCCGGGATGATCGTCCTTTTTTAAAGTCAGCTGATGAGCTACCTTAATTCCATCTGCAAACTTTGCTACATAAGATAATATCTTCATGGCTTCTGGGGCTTAGGATGTGGACATCTTTGAGGAGCCATTATTTTGTCATGGTTATCCCGGTCAGGAGTGCAGGTTTTTATCCTGTATGTGGCAGGATGCTATTGAAGAGATTTACATAGGAAAGTATTCTGTTTAGGGGACCCTCAGGGTGATCCTAGTGCCTGCCGTGGCTCCTCTCACAGAAGTAGCCCCCTGGGTACCAGACCCTTCCTGGGGCTCCTCTCAAGCCACAGCTGCCCTCCATGTGTCCCTCCACGTGGGGAAGGGGAGTTGAGCGGCTGCTGTCTGTCATCCAGCTGCTCCTGGCCAAGGCCTCTCCCTGATTCAGCCTTGCCTGCATTCCAGAGTATCTGAGTTATTTGGTCAACAAGAGTGATGTAGTGAAATGTTCACCTTTTGGGGATTTTTAAATAAGAGAAACCAAAGTACCTTAGAATTGACTAGGAGTTAGGCCCCCTTCATATTGCCAGAGAGAAACAGATAGTTTTGAGACTCCCATCTTTATTTTTGGTAACCCTGTCTGTCTCACTTGCTTTCCCGCTCATTCAAATAGTCATCTGCAATGTCATCCCTAAGTTTTTTAATCCTTCATGGTAAGTGATCTACGTGCTGTGATCAACATTCTTACGTAATAATCCTTAGGAAGGAAGTGGAGATGCTGTCTATTTAACTGTTTATGTTGGTGAGCATAGAAAGTGCCAGGAAATGACTATAATCATAGTAAATCACGTAAATTAGCACAAGTCAGTAAAACTGGTGAAATTAGAAAACCTTTGTTTCATGGATAAACTTCATGAAAGCCTGAAAATTAGCTCTTTAGCGGCTTGCATTCCAGTTACCTACAAGACTGTCAGATTCATTCTGTAGAAGCGATGACAGCACTTGACAGCCACTTCAGACCAGGAAGAGTGAGGAGAAGCAGGGCTCGTCAAGGCTTGAGGTGGAGTTTTGACCCTAGTGAATATTTCCTCACTGTTCTCAGGAGTGGAAGACAAACGCTGGTTTGGACACACCTGAAAACACTGACTAATGTGTATTTGTTTGTTTGTTTGTTTAGACGGAGTCTCACTCTGTCTCCCAGGCTAGAGTGTAATGTGCAATCTCGGCTCAGTGCAACCTCTACTTACTGGGTTCAAGTGATTCTGTGCCTCAGCCTCCTGAGTAGCTGGGATTATAGGTGCCTACCACCACGCCTGGCTAGTTTTTATAGTTTTGGTAGAGATACGGTTTCATCCTGTTGAACAGGCTGGTCTTGAACTCCTGACCTCAGGTAATCTGCCTGACTTGGTCTCCCAAAATGCAGGGATTACAGGCGTGAACCACCGCACCTGGCCTAATGTGTATTTCTTGAGCATTGTAGTAGACTGGTTTCTCAAGAGACAAGTTTATTCTGATCACGTGCCAAGTGGCAGATAGTGAAGCAACTGTGGACAGGACTCCCCTCAGACACCAGCAGTGGGTGGACCACCTGGGGGATCTCATGGTGTCAGACAGTCATGATGCCTCAAGGATGGTGCAAAAGGGGAGAGGTTTGGGGCTGTGACTTTGGATTCTCACTTCTCCCTGGCAACAATGCTCACAGTAAGCCCTCCTGGGGCCTTTGTTTTATGTCGTCACAATGGAAACAAACAGGAATTACTGTTTGTTAAACTGGAAGAGGAGGTCTCACCTCGCTGACTGCAAAGATGAATAATAAAATGTCTGTACTCTTCTCTACCCCCTTATGTTTGCAGCGCTGATAGTTTAATATGCATTTCCTTTGTTCTGCTCTTTAGCATGACTGATAATTTGTTGCTGATTTACATTTTCGTTTTTCTTTTGACCTACGTTCTTCCGGTTTTAAATGGTTCTTTTCATTTTTATTTATTTATTCCTCTACTTCTGTCATTTTAAAATGTCATATTGGTCTTGTATATTTGTCCTCCACTATTTTCTTCCCTTTTTAATCTTTTTTTTTAAATTGCATTTCAGGCATTTCACTCTCAAAACTTTGATTAGCTAAACAATTGCTAAATATTCACAAACTTATTTAAGAAGTGTTCAAAATGCACATGATTTTTATACAGCCTTATTCATCTTATTGTGTTCAAAATAGTGATACATGTTTAGTAATACCTATAGAAATGAAAAGTTGAACTTCTAAAATAGCAAGCAAGTAAATTCCCAGAAGCTAATGTCCGCACTGCTGAGTTTTCAGTAGAGCTTTTGTGGGCATTGTCTCCTGATGCATGGGACAGCAGGCTTTGCCCAGGAGTCCACATCAGGGAGGCACCTTGTTTTCCCACCAACCTCTACAAGCCTGGAAGTCAGGAAACAGGGTTCTGCTAGAACCACACTGCCTACAATGTTCTCACTGGTAGGATCAACCTGCAAGGGCTTTGAGTGGGACATGAGGATGGCTTGACTGTGGCTGGTTCTGGAAAATGTTTTAAGCAATTTATAACTTTATACATCAGTATCTTTATCAAAAAAGGCCAGTTTTCTTCAAGTTTCTTTGCCTGCTTTCACTGCCTTTGACATCTGTGGTGGAACCCAGAGGGAGGGGTAGCTGGGTGGATGGCAGCTGTGTGTAGGGAAGGCAACCAGAGGAAAATCTGGATGGTAGGATCTGGGGGTTGCATCTGTTGGTGCTCACCATAAAATTCTTTTGGCTTTTCTGTATGTTTGAAAATACGATAAAATGTTACAGTGGGCGGTGATGGGGAGACAGAGGTAAATGGGATGATGGCTTAAGATCTTTGAAATCCCCATGATTTTGATCTTCTGCTGGTGACTTCTGTGCAAAGAGCAACCAAGTTCAGTTGGAGCAGGGGTTCCCAGCCCCTGAGCCACAAACTGATACTGGTCCATGGCGTGTTAGGAACTGGGCCACACAGCAGGAGGTGAGCAATGGGGGATGAAGCATTACCACCTGAGCTTCAGCTCCTTCACATCAGCAGTGGCATTAGATTCTCACAGAAGCATGAACCCTATTATGAACTGCACATGTGAGAAATCTAGGTTGTGAGTTTCCTCTGAAAATTTAATGCCTGATGATCTGAGGTGGAACAGTTTCATCCAAAAACCAAATGCCCCCACCTCATGCACCCTCCAAGGAAAGACTGTCTTCCACAAAACTGGTTCCTGGTGCCAAAAAAGTTGGGGACCACTGAGCTAGAGAACACTCACTGCTCTGGCCAGATCTGGTTGCTTTCTCTGGCAGTTGTGTGGTTGAGTCTTCTCGGTTGACACCCGTGCTCTTGGGCAGGGATCAAGCTCTTTTATTTTTTGTCTTCCTGTCTGTCTGGATCAATGCTGAGCACAGAGGGCATTTTCAAATACTATTTTTTGAGTGCTCTGGCTAATTGGCTCCTGTATGGGTATATTTCTCACTATGTTGGCAAACAACAAGAGGCAGTGAAAACTGAGTGATACGTTTGTCAGTAACAGGTATTTTTTGAGGCTCATCAGGTGTCAGGGTCTGGGAATACAGAGTTTAATGACAAGAACACTGCTTATAAGGAGTTTAGAGAGAACAGTGATTGTTGCCGTGTGACGTGATGCTGTGATGTAGAGGTTTGCTCAGGGTGCTTCCAGCTCATATTGCTCAGGTAGGTCAGCTGGTGCCACTGTCAACTGCTCCCAGGCTTTACTCCAAGGCCTCTCCAGAAGCCTCCCCAAAACAGCCCCTGAAAAAGCCCAGTCTCTAACCTCAGGGCCTCTCTGGGACCCAGAAGGGCTGGGGAGTCAATGCCCAGGATCAGCTTTCAGCAAAGAGGGACTGACAGTGACGACCATCTCCCTTGCTCCTTGGGAGGCTAGATAACCTATGGAGATCCTCAGCAGGACTGAGCCCTGAGCCTCACATGTCCAGAGCACCTCATCAACACACACTTCTTTGTTCTCCTCCCTTCCCTGGTTCACTTCCTTTCTCCTGTAGAAGTACTTCTTGGAATCATCTTCCAAATAAACCACTGCAACAGAACTTTGTCTTAGTGTCTGCTTTGGGAAAAATCCAAACTAAGACATAAGCCTCCACAGCCTAGAGCAGGGAAGTGTTGCTCGTGCTTGGCTAGAACTTCCATAAACGTGGAGACAGGAGGAAGCATGGCATATTTGGGAAACCTTCTTAGTTGAATTAAGAAAAAAAAAACCCAGTTTTAAAAAATCATCTAGAGCAAGGTTTTCTATCCCTGGCACTATTGACACTTTGGGCTGGAGAATTCTCTCCTGTGGGGCTGTCCTGGGTGCTGTGGGATGTTGGGCAGCATCCCTGGCCTGGACCCTTTAGTTGCCAGTAGAGGCTCTTTCTCCCACTTGTGACAAACAAAAATGTCTCCAGAGGTTGCTCTGTGCCCCCAGGGGGCAAAAACCACCTCCGGTTGGAATGATTTAGACCTTCTGGAAAAGTTTCAAGGTAACATAATCTTTCCCAAACATCCTTGAAGTGTGGGGTGCTTGTGTGAGGTAATGGCGTATTTCCTTCTTTTCTTGGACTTAATTAGAGTTGAGTAGGGTGGGCCCTGATCCAATATGATTGGTGTCCTTATGAGACGAGGAGAGACCCAGAGAAAGAAGGCATGTGACAACGCAGGCAGCAATGGGAGTGAGGCGCCTCCAAGCCAAGGGTTGCTGGCAGCACCACGGGCTGGAGGAGAGAGGCATGGAACAGATTCCACTCTGAGCCTCCAGGAGGAGCCAACATTGCTGACTCCTTGATTTTGGACTTTTGGCTTCCTGAGCTATGAGAGCAGAGTCCTATTGTTTTTGGCCCCCTCTCTGTGGTCATTCATTACAACAACTCCAGGCCACGAGCCCACCTGCCTTCCAGCATCCTTACCTCTGGACTCCCACCAGCTTCTCAGAGCCTTGTCTTCCTGTGTGTGGTTGAGAAAGCTGAATCACACAGAATATGTGGCGTGCTACCCAACAGCCTAAGAGCAATGCCACATTTCTTTCTTTGCTTGAATTTAGTTAGAGTTGGCTTGAGGCACTACTAGCCAAACTTGGTAGGAAGCCATCTGCACTAACTTTGAGGGGCTGTGGTCCCTTCCTGTGGAAGATGCTTACCTCAAGAGCATCTCTCTGCAGTCCTGAAGATGTGTCTACTAGGTTTTTGCTCTCCATTGGGAAAAGCCCTGCTGGCTCAGCCAGGTTGTAGCTGTTGTGACTGCTTCCTGGGGGCCACAGGATGTGGCTCTCCATGGCTGGCACCTGCAGGAGCTGGAGTTTTCCATGCATCCAGCTCTCTGCCCTGGTGGAGATGGACCAGGGGAACTCTCCCTCCCCACCCAGAGCTCAACTCCTCAAATGGCAGCCCTGGGACCCAGCTACCCTGGCAAGGGCCCTGAGGGTGGTGCACCACCCAGGCTTTAATCCCTGTCTCCCAGGGAGCTGGAATCTTGTCTCCAAAAGTTCAACCTCATGACCACTTTCACTTCCAAACTCTAACACAGAGACTCCATCGTTCAACTTTCTGGACAGTGTTTAGTTCTCAGAGGAGTTTAGTAGATGCTCCAAACACAAGGCCCAGTGTCCATTTTCTCTAAGCACAGAGGCTGATTCCTCCCCTGGGAGAAAGGAGGATCAGATCTGGAACTGCCGATCCTCTGGGGAAATTCCTTTCCTTCCTTCCTCAAGAGTACATGCAGCAATGGCAGCATCCCCAATGAAACACAAGCCTGTTTCCTGTCCCGACAGAGACCAGAAATCCCAGGAAGTCAGAATGGGACATTGCTGGGCAGGACTCACATCCCTCATTCCCTCTGATGTGTAGCAAATGAGGGACTGCAAGTCCCTCATGCTGTGGCTAACTGTGGGTGAAGATGAACACTGAGTGACATAATTTGCTCCCACTCTTCCCGAATCACCGGATGAACATGGTTAATTTTGAGTGTGGAATTGGTTGGTGTTTCTACCTTCAGGGGCTGCTCTTGTGTGGTCCCCTCTTCACTGGCCAGGGCACCTGTGTCCTCTGCAGGTGGGTCCCAATCTCCCGATGCCCAATGATCCCACTAACTCAGGACTGTGGACTTACAGGGTGACCCTTAAAGGGGCTGGGTGAGGTGAGAGCTGCGCTGAGCAGAATGCGGCTGGAGAATTGAAGGGATGGGTGTAGCAGCCTGGTGCAGAGTGGTGGGGGGCTGTGGGCACCAAACCTACAAAGAGGAGGCTGAATAGGGCTGGGTCTCAACTTCAGCCTGCTTGATGTGAATGGGACACTGTAAATGCAGGTTTTCAGGCTCTGGTCCCCAAACTTTGTATTTGGTGGTCTTAGGAGAGTTTTTATTTGTGTTTTACATTAATACTCCCAGGCGGTATATGCACAATGCCTTGAGAAGCAAGAGCTTCTTATGTTTTGGGCAGAGGGTGGACAAAGGAATGGATGCTTAATGCTTAATTGAGCAGCCTCATGCTGGTGGGATAGCTGAGGGATTCCTTTGCCCTCTCTGCCCGCTCCGTCCTGGTGTGGTGGTGAAGGCAGCGGGAAATGAGAAGAAGCTTGCTTGTGGCTTACTGCTCTTTTCTATGAAAGGTTGGTACTAACAACCCAATCTTTTCTTGGGCACCTCTCTTTTGGGTTCTGGGTACTATCAAGCCACTGCTCTGGCCTTCCAATAGGCTGTGATGGTTCACCCAATCCCCAATCTATGAGGACCATGGGTCCTTAAAAATCTATTCTGATAGGACAGTGGCTCTCAATGTGTGGCCCCAGGATCAGCAGGGCCAGCATCAGTTGAGAAATGCAAATTCTTGAACCCCACCCTAAATCTGCTGAGTCAGGGTCTCTGGTAGGACATTTTTAAAAGTCCTCCAGGGGATTCAGCTGTGTGGGAACCACTGCAATAAACAACAATACGTTTTGCATCAGTACAGAACAGCTAAGGGAAAATTCAGCTCATGTTTGCCAACACCAGAACTGGTGGCCTTGTTCCACCATCGTGTTGATGCCCGTTTTCCAGGGAAACCAGAAGGCATCCCCTCTCTCTGTCTCTTTCCAAGCTGGCTTGTCTCCTGCCAGAAACTTTCTCTGACCTCCTTCTCCAAGGCTGGGTGATAAACGCCTTATCTTAGCTCCCAGGTCTCCTTCTCTCACTAGCAGACTCCAGAGAGCAAGCCTCATGCATCACAGCACAGGCGGGAGATCAAGGGGATGACCCTCCCATGATAGTCTTCACAATGACCGTGAAGTTGGCTAAACATCACCGCCAGCAGCATTTCTTGACTTCCACCCATGGAAAGGTGTATTAGGGTCCTCTAGAGGAGCAGAACTAATAGGATGTGTGTGTGTGTGTGTGTAGACAGAGATACTGATTTATTTTAAGGAATTGGCTCATGTGATCATGAAGCTGACAAGTCCAAAATCTGCAGGGCAGGCCAGCAGGTTGGAGATCAGGGAAGAGTGGAAGGCTTGATGTTGCAGCTGGAGTCCAAAGGCAAAGGCAGTCTTGGGGCAGAATTCCCTTCTCCTCTGGAGAGGTCAGTGTTTCACCTGAGGCCTTCAATGGACTGCATGAGATCCACCCACATTACAGAAGGGAACCTGCTTCACTCGAAGTCTACTGATTGAAATGTTAATCAAGCCTTAAAAATACCGCAGGTGTTTGGCCAAACATGTGGGCACCATAGCCTAGCCCAGCCACCATCTAAAGTTAATTGTCACATCAGTGCCACCACGGGAGCGGCACAGCTGTGCGACTCTCTGGAGAGGCATTAGGTGGGAGACATTTCTATGTAACACAAAGCAGGTCAAAAGCCACTCTGCAACTGCCCACAGCCCATCACCCAGAGACCAGGTCTCTAACTCCCAACCCAAGGACTTTTACTGGTTTCTGTTTGACCCTCCTCTCTAGGAAACTGGCCCTTAATTTATGAGGAATGAAATTCTCAGTATCCGCAGCTAATCAAACCATGTTTGCCATCCCTAGCTAGTATGACTCATTAATTTTTTTGCCATGGTGCTTACCTCACAAAAAGTATGCTAAGTAATCCGTGCCTGCCGTGAGAAGTTTAAATGCGGTATTTTTGCCCTTGAGTGGACAGTGACATCCTTTTACCACAATCCATTTCTCTCCATTCTTAAAAACAATGGGGATAACCATCAAAGTGATCAAAGAGCTACCCCTGAGATACTCTGACCCACTGCACGATCTCCCTGATGTGTGCTTCTTGCAGGCAAAATAATAGGAGACTCTTTATTTTCCTGGGCTTTAAATTCATGAGGTTTTCTATAATTTTAAACTGACGACAGTAAGCACATTTAAGTAAAATTTTTGGAAACTGTTTTCTCCTCATTTGTCTTTGTCTGTGATGTGTTTGTACAGAACTGTTTCACAACTGTGCTCTTGCGAAAGACATAAACAATGAAGACGTGCAAAGAAGCTTTCGTGGCCCCGTGGCTTATAACTGTGGGTGAAGCAGTGAGTGGAGGAGGGGGCCAGCTCAGCCCCATGCAGGGGATGCAGGGAGCCCTGTGGACTTTGCTGGAAAGGCTGAGCCTCTCTGGGAACAGGGCACATATGTTGAGCAGAGTCAGGGCATGGAGCTGCTCTGGTTGGGGAGGAAAGGGCAGCTCCAGCTGCTAAGCTTAGCTGAGACGATGCCACCGGCCATTCTAGGCAAGTATGCCAAATGCTTCCGTGAGCAAGTGGCTTTGCTCTTGGCTGCTTTCAGCAAAGTTTCAAAGAGGTCTGTGGCTCTCTCCGTTTGGGTGTTTTGCTGGAGTGTGATCAAGGTGTGACTGCAGGGCCTTGTGGTGGAGGCAGGAGTGTGGAAACAGCCCCACTGGGTGTGGATGACGCGTGAAGATTCTCAGTTGCTAGTTGAGCCCCCAGGTTGGTGGCTGGAAGCTCATTCAGGACTGGGCAAGCGCAGCAATGAGATTGAGTTCCAGCTTTTATTGGCCTATGAGCTGGCGCTAATTTGGACATGCCACTTAACACTCAAGTTTGCTTATCTGTAAGATTGAAAAGGGACAAAGTAACCCCTTAATAGTAGGCATTTTAGCATGAGCACATTCAAGTGTACAGGGTGCCAAAGTGTTGGTCAGCCACGTTGGCAACATAAAGTTTGAACTAGATTTCTCTGGGGAATTCATATACACGTTATAAAATATGGTGTATTTTTACAAGCGCTGGGAAAGGAAGTGACAAGCGATTTGTGGGGTGTAGGTGAAGCCACTGAGGAAATCTAGTCTGCATTCAGCTCCGTACTTGGCAACGTTGCTGGAAGGACTAGCAACAAACGCTGCTATTCTGGGAACAGTCTCTCCCAGCTTTGCACTTTCCCTACCAGGCGGGTGATTAGCCGAGTCTCAGAATAAACTGTGCCTGTGTCTCCAGGGTCAGATTCCAGGTGCTCAACAAGAACCCGCCAGCACGAGGGAGACTGAAACAAAAGCCCCTCGGGAAGTGATGCTCTATCTTGGTTGAGGAGTTGGCACATTTCTAGAAGGGATGTCTCCTGGCCATCAGGCCGTCGGGACCCTCAGCATTCTGCGCCCGGCTTCACTGCAGAAGGCTCACACTCAGAACAGCATCAACATCGTGTCAGCACCACATTGTAACTTCTCTTGTTTTCCTTTCCATAAACTCCAGGATTCTTCTCTGGCAAACTTCATTTTACGGAGATGCTAATATTCTCCATCTAATTCTATTTTCCCCCACCCAAGCCTTCACCCATAAGAGACAATATCACAGCTTGAGAGGAGGCCGGCTCTGTAGCAATGGGTTTGATAGCATTAGAATATTTTGATAATTATTTCTGATGAATTGAGTCTAGCAGGGATTAGCCAAAGTCAGAGGAAATCAACTAACACCCCTCTCCCATTACAAAGAAGTAACGTAAGAAGTAACTTTAAAAGTAACTTAAAAATGTTGAAAGAGATCATACGTGGTGACTCATGTGTGTAATCCCAGCACTTTGGGAGGCTGAAGTGGCGGATCACTTGAGGTAAGGTAAGGCACAGGTAATATAGTGAGAACCCATCTCTACCAAAAATTTTTTTAAATACCTAGGCATGGTGGCAAGTGCCTGTTGTCCCAGCTACTTGGGAGGCTGAGGGGGCAGAAGTGCTTGAGCATAGAAGTTTGATGATGCAGTGAGCCATTATTGTACCACTGCATTTGCCTGACAAATGAGATCCTGTCCTCTCCTTTCCAAAATATAACAAAAATTAAAAAAAATTTAATGTTGGAAAAGGTAGATAGAAGACTCTATTCAGCCAAATAGAAGGTAAGTTTTGATAGGAAGAGATGCAGCAAAGGACACCCTGCCCCTCCCTTACACCATGGGCACAGACACCGATACATGCACACAAGGACACACATGTATATGCATGCACACAAATGCATGCACATGCATACACCCATGCACATATGCACACATACCCCAAGTACATGTCTTCACACATGCCCACATACTCATGCACACACAGACACACACGCACATGTCTGCATACATGCACACATACCCAGGCACACATGCACACACACCCATGCACATGCATGCACACACACACGTACATGTCTGCAAACATGCGTTCATACTCATGCACACAGAGACAGACAGACACACATGCACATGCATGCACACACACACCCAGGCACACACATGAGCACACATCTTATGGCAACAGCTCCACAGTCCTCTTTACTCATCTTGCCCTGTTTGCCCATGGGACAGGGTTGATGACTGTCTACCCATAATGATTTAAGGACCAGGAGAAACTGTTGCCTCCAGCCTCATCATCTCCTACCTCCTTCACTTACTCTTGCTGACCTGTGCCTAAATGAGGGGCTCATTTTGTCTGAAACCAAGTAAGACTTTTATCATTTGTTAAAAAGCTTCAAATCTCTGAGCCCAGCAGTCATTGCATCTTTGTATGATGCATTTTCAAATACCCTGCTAAGGACATGTGGGAAAACTGCAGGGGCAGGTGAGTTTGGGAGCTATGAATGCAACTTTGCCTTCTCATCGGTGATACACCCAGGGAATTTTTATTATAAACAAATTTGAAAAAAAACTTACTTAACATATAAGCCCTTTGTCTCAGCAATTCTCCTCTCAGGTCTATGTCCTAGAGAAAGTCTACGACTAAGCAGGAGACACACACAAAGAAAACTGTAGCAGCAATTTTTAAATGCAAAAGGTGAGAAACAAGCCAAATGTCCATCAACAGGGGACTGGATAAATAAGTGGTGGTATAGTTGCAAAGAAGTAAAAACACAAGGTCTTAGATTTACCTCTAATCATGTAGTTAAGTCTCTCAAACAAAATGCTCAAGGATAAAAGCAAGTTGCTGAGGAACGCCTGTGTTATGACACAATTTATAAAGCATTAGAGACATATGAAGCAAACACGCAGAACCTTCTAGGAAATTTCATGGGAAATGCAGCATGAAAAAATGGGTAGGAATGAGGAACCTGACGATGGGGACACAAGTGACCTTTGTGGAGCACAGAGAAAGATTCTGCTGGGTAGGTGGTGTTCCAAGCAGGTAGGATGCTTATTTTATTATCTGTTACTCATTTTCATATTCCTGCAATATTTAATAATAATAAATATGTATAATTCTATTGTTATATGGCCATAAATACAAAATAGAATAAATAAATAATTAAAAATCAAAAGAGGCAAAGTGTGCTACAAATATTAATTTTTCTACACAAGTCATGAATGTTAAATGAACACAATGTTATATTCTGAAAAAAAAAAGAAGACTCACTAGCCATCCGCTGGCAGGGAAGGTGATTGCTGGTGTTAGGGTGGTGTTTGCCTCACCTATGCTCTTCCTGTCCAGGCAGTGAATCCCTGGGGAATTTGCCTTTCCGTTGGTTGGTTTTCATTCCTTAGGTCACCCATGAGATGTCAGGATTCCCAGACAGTGTAGAAACAAGCTGGACCGTGAAGTGCACCCTACTTACCTGGAAAGAGCTCTGCGTACCCCTGTACTCTGTGTGTGCTGGGAGTGCGTGGTGATGCAGGCCCCCCTGCTTTCCGGTGTGGGTCAAGGAGCCCCTGAGCATGTGGAGGTCCTATCCTTCAAGGAATCCTGCAGGCAGCTGCCCAGGCAGCTCTCACAAGGAAATGAACAGGAAATATTTGCTGAGATCAATGTGGTTTATTCAGCATTTTCTCAGGAAACCTATGTTTGACTTTCAGAGAACAATCAACCCCTGTTTGAATAAGCGTTTTATACAATTTCAAGTTTCCTCTAAGTCCACTCCCACCTCCATTTTCTTTGAAAAACACAACCTCCCTGAAGACTATGATGGGTATTACTTTGCATGACCCCTGACCTGTTTTATTCTCCTCCAAATAATCAAAAGTTTACACAAGGATTTCTTTTTGGGGAACGTTTTACTGTTTATCAACTATTTTTGTTTGGTCTTGTGGGCTTCTATTTGTGTCTACAATCTGTCATTAAACATGATTTTGTTTTTAGTTTAGTATATTTTGGTAGAAAACAAAGATCACCATATCCGAATAAACAATCAAGCTAATGACAGATTTTTTTTTTGTCTTAATGCTCAGTGCCTTTGTATACCCAGTAAACTCTTCCATGGATCCATCATGACTCCACACTGTGGGGAGCAGGTGCCAGCCTCCTCCATGTTCAAGCACAGCAGCCCCCTCCCACTCCAGGACCAAGTATTGGCAGGGAAGGGGCTCTCAGCCATGTCAATCTCAGAGCAGTTCATAGTGAAAGCTGACTGTAACTGCTAGACACAATATACACTTAGTAACCAAAGGATTTGTTGGTTTATTTCTCTCAGTGACTCGAACAAAATACTCTAAGCATTTCACCATAGTCCCAATATTTCCTGTCCGTTCTTTCGCTGTACTTTTGTAATTTGCATGTTTCCTGCCCTGACTCTAATGGTTATCAGGTGGGTTTAATTGCTTATGGGAATAATTAACATCTAATTTGCTCAATAATTCAATCTTATAAATCATTTCACATTTACTCTGTGTAAAACTTTGAAGGCAGTCATGACAGAGTAGGTGTTGACATCACACTCCAGAAACTTGCAATCTAAGAAGGAAAGAAATGTGCGAAAAGTTCTAGTAAGAAGAACCACCATGAGTGATGGTTCTTAGGTGGGAAAAATGGAAACATATGGATAGAACAGTAAATGTACTTAATCAGAGAATAGAGGGTGGGTATGCAGTGAGCTCCAAACTGGAGAGGGCTCCAGTATTTATATATATGGCAGGGGCAGCTTCCAGTTGGCCAGTGGTCCCCAATGGATTTTGATCCAGCATCCCATCGGAACAATATTTTGAGTACACTTTCTCACTATATGCCATTTATTTATCTTTTAATAATGTCTAGACTACATGACTGATATATTTTATGTACGTGATCAAATCATCACGAAAAACAGGAATAAAAAAAGGTAAGATGGAAAATAACATTAGCAAAA
This sequence comes from Plecturocebus donacophilus, assembly GCA_004027715.1. NCBI lineage: Eukaryota > Metazoa > Chordata > Mammalia > Primates > Pitheciidae > Plecturocebus > Plecturocebus donacophilus. Next base: position 16,689 of record PVKP010043937.1, read on the forward strand.
GTTTGAAGATCTTGTTTGTGTACTGAGTGCTCTTTCTTCTGGGGACACAGTTTTAGGCAGCAGGCACAACTGAGAGTTAAATCTCACACTATGACCTTCTCTGAACAAAAGTCCTGAGGTTGAGGAAGCTCAATGAGGTAGAATGATTAACTCTCATAAGGTCAGTTAAAAAGTGAAGGAAGTGGAGACCTGAAACTACTCAAATTCTGGAAGATAACATTGGAGAAACCCTTGAAGACACTGGTTTAGGCAAAGAGTTCATGATCAAGAACCCAAAAGCAAATGCAACAAAAATAAAGATCAATATCTGGGACCTAATTAAACTAAAGAGCTTTTGTACAGCAAAAGGAGCAGTCATCAGA
>PVKP010043938.1:0-17038 GCA_004027715.1 Plecturocebus donacophilus
ATGGATGAACCTGGAAACCATCATTCTCAGCAAACTGACACAAGAACACAAAATCAAACACCGCATGTGCTCACTCATAGGCGGGTGTTGAACAATGAGAACACATGGACACAGGGAGGGGAGCATCACACACTGGGGTCTGTGAGGGGGACAAGGGGGAGGGACAGCAGGTGGTGAGGAGTTGGGGAGGGATAACACGGGGAGAAATGCCAGATATAGGTGATGGGGAGGAAGGCAGCAAACCACACTGCCATGTATGTACCTATGCAACAATCTTACATGTTCTTCACATGTACCTCAAAACCTAAAATGCAATTAAAAAAAAAAAACTAACCAAAGGTTTTCAGCAATCCAGAGAGTGCTAATTCAAGCAAAATGTCTGGTGTCAGTAAGAACATTGACTTGTGGTTTTTGACTTACCTTATTTCCATTCTTCATTCCACAGGTAAGCAGCAGTCTTGAAAATAATGCCCAGATTCTTAGTATCAATGCCAGAAGTAACAGAACGAACATCATTTATGAAGAATTAATCTGTCTATTGACTCCCTGGAATACATTTTCAAAAACCTTGTTTTTTCATCTAATCTGGATCTCACTCAGTTGTAAACTCGCTACTTAGTGGCCGGGGAGGGCTGCAGAAAACACTTACAGAAAAGCATTATAAATACTGCTGCCTGAGCACTGGAGAAAAAAATAGACTAAACAGAAAGCTTGAGAGAAAGTACTGGGAATGAGACGCTTTTGGGAATATAGGCTTTGAGAAGCTTCAGTATATTTCTGAGAATTTGCAAAATGATGTGTATGTCAAGGTTGTGTGTGTGTTCAGTAAAAATGTGAGAAATTCCCACCTTCCCTGCACAAGCAGAAAGTGTAGGCCAAGACAGGGTTGTAAACTGCCTGGCTGAGTGTCGAAAGCATGGCCCAACACATACACAAAGCCCCTCTGCAAGGACTAGGTTTTCATGTTTGGAAATCTTTGTCAAGTTATTAGCTGACATCTAAGCTAATGGAAGAAATATTTTAATGGACATAGGTGACAAAAAATGGAAACTACAAAGTTAATTCAGAAAAGACACTAAACAAACAAACGTATAACTACAACATGGAGTACAACATGGGGAGGAGGGAGAATCTTATTCTAGAGTGGCCACATTACCATGTTTAAAATGTCTGGTTTTCAAAAAAAATGATGAGACATGCAAAAAGAAAAAAAAAAAAGAAAGTATGGCACATGGAAAGGAAAAAATGCAGTTAATAAAAAAAACTACCCCTGAGGAGGCCCAGACATTGGCCTTAATAGAAACAGACTTTAAATAAACTATTTTAGATATGTTCAAAGAGCTAAAGGAAACTGCATCTAAGGAACTAAAGAAAAACATGAGAATGATATCTCACAAAATAGAGAATATCAATATAAGTTAATTAAAAAATTATATATATATATATGTGTGTGTGTGTGTGTGTGTGTATGTGTGTATATTTTAAAAGAAACCAAATGAAATTCTGGAGTTTAAAGATAAAATAACTGAAATGAAAAATGCTCTAGGGGGCTCAACAGCAGATTTGAGGTGGTACAAAAAATAGTTAGTGAACTTGAAAATAGGTCAGTTGGGATTATCCAGTTAGAGAAAATAACAGGGAAAAGAATGAAGAATAATAAATGGAGCTTAATAGACCTGTGGAATACCATCAAGATATCAACATATGCATAATGGAAGTTCCAAAAAGAAAAGAAAGAGAAAGGTACAGAAAGTATGTTTGAAGATATAGTTGTCTAATACTTTCCAAATTTTATGAAAAATATTAATCTGCATGTACAAGAAGCTCAGTGTGCTCTACATGGATAAATGGACAGAGACCACACAAACACATATCATAACCAAATGGTTCAAATCCAAAGCTAAAGAGTAAATCTTGGAAAGAGCAGGGGAGAAGATAATTATCATGTACAGTAGTTCCTCCTAATCCATGAGGGATATATTTCAAAATTCCTAGTGAATGCCTGAAACCATGGATAGTATTGAATCATATATGTATTATGTTTTTTAATACATACTTATAATAACATTTAATCAAAATTTAAAATTTAATAATTTTAATATATAAATTAGGGAGAGTACTCTTGCATTTTGGGGCCATTATTAAGTAAAATAAGGGTTACTTGAACACAGAACTGTGATAGTATGACAGTCAATCTGATAACCAAGACAGGTGCTAATTGACTAATGAGTGGGTAGCATAAACAGGATGATAGGCTGGACAAAGGAATGGTTCACATCCCGAGTGGGATGAAGTGAGATAGCATGAGATTTTATCATGCTACTCCAGTGGCATGCAATCGAAAATTGTTTATTTCTGAAATTTTCCATTGAATATTTTCAGGCCAAAGTTGACCATAGGTAACTGAAGCCATGGAAAGTAAAATTGCAGATAAGAAAAGACTAGTGTATTAGTGATTACAACACATTTACAGCTGACCTCTTATAAGAATACAGTGGGATGATAAAAAATTCTATGGGGAGTTATTTGGGCTGAAATGAAAGAACATTACATAGTAATTTCAATCCACATAAAGGAATAAAAAATGCTGGTGTGTGTGTGTGTGTGTGTGTGTGTGTGTTTATGTGCATGTCTGTGTACCTTTAATAAAGGTAACTTTAGAATATATAAACAATATCCTCTTTTCTTCTGATTTAAAAACAAAGCTGCACATTGCAGCATTATTCACAATACCCAAGATACTGAAACAACCTAAGTATTATGAACAGTTGGGTAAAGGAATTATATACATAATAAAATATCACTCCATTTTATAAAGAAGATTCTGTCATTTGCAACAACGTGGATGAAGACATTATTCTAATAATGCAGGCACAGAAGAAAAATACTTCATTATCTCATTTATAGGTAGACCCTAAATAAAAAACTCCCACAAAACCCCCAAGAAATAGGAAGGTTAGAAGAGGTGGCGTGGGGGAGGGTGTGGAAGACAGAAGATGGAAGCCAAAGGGTAGAAGTTTCAGTCATATAAAAAATAAAAAAAATGTAGTACAAGAACAAGAAATTAAAATGATACACTAGAAATGCTAACATTTAAATATTTAATACAAAGGAAGGTAATAATGAAGGATGAAAGAAGAACAAAAATGATGGGAGCCTCCAATTGTGGTGCTTCTGGTCAGCCATCTTGGCCGTGCCCCCAGTGTACTACATATTTTTGAGTTACCTTCTTAATGGTTACTCTGGGCATTAAAATTAACATATTAATTTACTACAGTCTAGTTTGGATTGATACCAGCTTAATTTTCATAGTATATATAACCTTGTTTCTATATAGTTCTGCCCCTCCTTTATGCTGTTATTGTCATAAATCACATCTTTATACATTGTATGATCATCAACTTAGGTTTATATTTATTGTCTTATGCATCCACTTTCTTCTTATTGTATTTAAGACATACAGTATTATGCTTGTATATATATGTATGTGCATGTGTATATATATATATATATATATATATATATAGTATAATGATTGCTATAATCAAGCAAATTAACATATCATCTCACTTTTTGTGGTGAAAGTATCTAATAACTACTCTGGGCAAATTTCTGACAAATGATACATTATTAACTACAGTTCTGGTGCTGTACATGAGCTCTCTAGACTTACTTATTTTATATCACTGGTGATGGAATAGTGTCAAAAGAATTGGTACCAATTCTTTTGACGTCTGATAGAATTTTGCTGTGAATTCATGTGGTCCTGGACTCTTTTTTGTTGGTAATTTTAAAGTTACCATTTTAATCTTCCTGCTTGTTATTGGTCTGTTCAGGGTATCTAATTCTTCCTGAGTTAAGCTAGGAGGGTTGTATCTTTCCAGAAATTTATCCATCTCTTCTGGGTTTTCTAGTTTGTAAGCATAAAGGTGTTCACAGTTGCCTTGAATGATCTTTTGTATTTCAGTGGTGCCAGTTGTAATATCTCCTGTTTTGTTTCTCAGTGAGGTTACTTGGATTTTCTCTCTTCTTTTCTTGGTTAATCATAATGCTCTATCAATTTTATTCATATTTTCAAAGAACCAGATTCTTTTTCATTTATCTTTTGTATTTTTTGTTTCAATTTCATTTAGTTCTGCTCTAATCTTGGTTATTTTCTTTCTTCTGCTGGGTTTGCATTTGGTTTGTTCTTGTTTCTCTAGTTCTTTGAGGTGTGACCTTAGATGGTCTATCTGTGCTCTTTCAGACTTTTTGATGTAGGCATTTAGGGCTATGAACTTTCCTCTTAGCACCACGTTAGCTGTATGCCAGAGCTTTTGATAGATTGTGTCATTATTGTCATTCAGTGTGAAGAATTTTTAAATTTCCATCTTGATTTCATTTTTGACCCCCTGCTCATTCTGGAGCAGGTTATTTAATTTCATATATTTACATGGTTTTGAGGGTTCCTTTTGGAATTGATTTCCACTTTTATTCCACTGTAGTCTGAGAGAGTGCTTGATACAATTTCAATTTTCTTAAATTTATTGAGGTTCATTTTATGGCCTATCATATGGTCTATCTTGGAGAAATTTTCATGTGCTATTGAAAAGAATGTGTATTCAGTGGTTGCTGGATGAAACATTTTGTATATATCTGTTAAGTCCATTTATTCCAGGGTTTAGTTTAAACCCATTGTTTCTTTGTTGACTTTCTATCTTGATGACCTGCCTAGGGCTGTCAGTGGAGTATTCAAGTCACCCAGTATTATGGTGTTGCTGTCTATCTCATTTTTTAGGTCTATTAGTAATTGTTTTATAAATTTGAGAGCTCCAGTGTTGGGTGCATATATGGTTATAATTGTGATGTTTTCCTGTTGGAACAGGTCTTTTACCATTATATAATGTCCTTCTGTCTCTTTAACCGCTGTTGCTTTAAAGTTTGTTTTGTCTGATATAAGGATAGCTACTCCTGCTCAATTTTGTTGTCTATTTGCATGAAATGCCTTTTTCCATCCCTTTAAGTTTATGTGAGTCCTTCTATGTTAGGTTGGTTTCCTGAAGACAGCAGATAGTTGGTTGGTGAGTTCTTATTCATTCTGTGGTTCTGCATCTTTTAAGTGGAGCATTTAGGCCATTTACGTTCAATGTTACTATTGAAATGTGAGGTACCATTGCATTCGTCACGCTCTTTGTTGCCTGCAAACTTTGTTTTTTAACTTGTATTTTTGTTTTATAGGTCTTGTGTGATTTATGCTTTAAAGAGATTCTGTTTTGATGTGTTTCCAGGATTTCTTTCAAGATTTAGAGATCCTTTCAGCATTTCTTGTAGTGGTGGCTTGGTAATGGCGAATTATCTCAGCATTTGCTTGTCTGAAAATGACTGTAGCTTTCCTTCACATGTGATGCTTAGTTTCAGATCAGACAGGATACTGGAAGCCAACAGTAATCAAGTCATAACATGTAATATAAGCCTTTTATTTTTTTTTGAGACAGAGTCTCACTCTGTCGCCCAGGCTGGAGTGCAGTGGTACAGTCTTGGCTCACTGCAGCCTCCGCCTCCTGGGTTTAAGCGATTCTCCTGCCTTGGCCTCCCAGGTAGCTGGGATTACAGGTGCCTGCCAGCACGCCTGACTAATTTTTGTATTGTAGTAGAGACAGCGTTTCACCATGTTGTCCAGGATGGTCTCAATCTCCTGACCTCCTGACCCACCTGCCTTGGCCTCCCAAAGTGCTGGGATTATAGGCATGAGCCACCACACCCAGCCAGTAATATAAACTTTCAAAGGAGGTTGTGTGCTTGCTGGTTTTGCTTTATTCTTTATTGAGGATTCAACAAAAATCTCTGTGAGAAAAGGGGAGGGGGGAGAGCAGGAGAGGGAGAGAGAAAAAGAGGACCTAAAACATCCAAAACACAGGCTTCAGTCCTTCTTGGGTGTAGTGCTCTCAACTCTTGGTTGATTCCCCAGAGGCAGGCAGCAGGGTTGGCTATTTAAACATCTCCCAACATGGTTTCTGTTTCAATGCAAAAGTTTCGGCAGGAGCCATTTGGACGCTCACAGATCTCCTTGAATTTGTCCTTGACTGCACACAGAAGAGAGTTACTGTAAATATTCATAAGTCTCTTAATTTGTACTGAATTGCATGAACGCAGGGGGCAGTGCCTTAGAATAATCTTGTGTGGATTTTTTTTTTCTGTGCTGTTATTTAATTTTTTAAACACTTAAAAACCTGCTGTCACACAAAAATCTGAATTTTTTGGTGTTCTTGAAAAATCCGAGAATATGGGGTACACCTACATGACAAAAGGCTGGAGGTAACTAGCCTGCTCTCCTTTACAGGTTCTAGAGCATGCACATTTTAGTTCATTCATCTTTCTTATTCCTTACTATCTCCTAAAACTGATGGGAGATATCAGCCTTTTAAAAAATATACTGTCTTATACTACAGATTTTCCTGGAATGAAAGAGAAGAAAATCTCTTTTGGCTCCTCTATTTATTTACACACACACACACACAGTGTATATATATGTATATATGTATATGTGTATATATATATATGTGTATATATACGTATATGTGTATACATATGTGTGTATATATATGTGTATATATATATGTGTGTGTGTGTGTGTGTATATATATATATATATGATAGGTTATGATAGATGTATCTTTCAAAAGTAGAACCAAAATGCAGACCTAAAAGATAATCTACTTTAAGGGAATTGTTAGAGAGGATTTTTTTTTTTTTTTGTGGAAGGGAACAATATTCCTATGTATTTAATACACAAATATATCTGTGCCAATACTTGCTACATCCTGTGACTTCATTCACTCACTTCTTATATCTCTGGCACTGGTCTTTGAAGTTGCAATTTTTCTCTAGAAACCATTGTATATATTAAGAGTGAAACATATATAATATATTAACATATTAAGTTAATACAACTTGATATGTTGCATTAACTTAAACCAGGCTTTGGACAGTCATACAAAGGAATAGCACAACAGAATACTACAGTGGGGTGTGTAGGGAAAGCCGGGATGTGAAAACAAAGCCTTGACTCTGACATTTACCCCTCTGTTGGGAAAAGCACTTCAGTTTCCAGGGCCTTAATTTTTTCCTCTACAAAACAGCAACAATAGAGGCAATAAGTTGCTTATTTTTCCTTGAATATACATGTTCAGGAGTTCTAGAAAATTTTCTGATCTATTTTGGGTGTCTGGTAACCTCCTTGGGCAAATCCAAGAAGTCCTACACACACTTCTCCAAAGCATGTCTGTGCAAGGGGCCTTATGCCTGTGATTAATGTTTGCATGCTAAATGCAGTAGGCTCTGCTCTGTGGCAGAGTCATCCCTGGACCCCGCGTTTAAGTTCTACATGACAAGACTAGATGCTGAGAAAGAAGAGAGAAAGCCAGGGTTCGAGATGGAGCCTTAAGGGGAAAAGTCGAGCCCCAGAGACCAGCAGTACTGGGGAGCAATAGGTTAAAGATTTCTTAGATTATAGTAATATTTTCAGAGACTCCCCCACCAATCCCTTCTGTCTGAGCCTACCGTAGCCTTAGCACAGCTCTTATGCCAGTGTCTTAGGGTAACTAACTTTTGCTGAAAGAAAGTAGAGGAGTTTTGGAAACCAAAATTTAGTAGAATAATGCCTGATTTTTAATTTTTGAATCTAGTAACTGCTAGCAAACTTGCCTGATTTAGTGATGGAGTAAGAGGGTTTCAAACATTTGAAATACCATTGACTTCATCTAACTGAGTTGCTCTAGAGAATTAATGAATTAGGTGGCTGCAGGTCTCTCAGCCAATGTGTCTTCCAGATTTCCTAGGAGACCTCCTTATCTGGTCATAGGTGATGGTGATTTGTCTTTGAGTATTGAATCTCTGTAAGGTGTTAGGCACTTTACTCTTACCAAGTTTATTTTGTTACCTGGTAGAATTTGGCTTATAAAGAAGAAAATGGTGAAGGGAAGGACAGCAAACCTCATGGCTAAAGAAAGAAGAAAGCTTGGCTTCATTTCCAGGAGGCAGAGAAAACTTCCGTTGGTGGCTGTCTAGCACCAGTGGAATGTCTCTGTTTGGACAATAAGTGTCCTTCTGTACCTCATTACGGATATTCATGGATAGAGGTGTTCTATGCATGGAAAATTGCTTTTATGGGAGGACTGAGAGTCCTTTTTTTATTGGACAGCCATTTCATTAGGATGATGTGGGTGCACCATTTTGACCAGAAAACCTTGTTAAATGGGAACATCAGCTACAAACATTTTGGCAAAAGATGAAAGTTTATGAACAAACAACCATTTATATTGTTACAGTAAATTAGGCTGTATTGAGAAACCAGTTGCTTTAGCGAATGACCAGATATTTTGTTAGTGAACACTTCCCAGACTTTACCAGCCCTGACAAGAATGAATCACCCCACTCGCTCCTGGTCTGAAACCCCAAAGTGCTTTATTTATGTTACAGTGCTTACTGCCTTGTATGTTAGATTACTGAATGTATATTTGCCTCATCCACTACTGTGTGAGCTTCTTGCTTGCTAGGAAAAGATTATATTCCTCAGAGCTGAGGAGGGAGTTGAATCACGTCGTCATTTATTCTCAAATCCTTTTCACCAAGTGGAACAAAACAGAACAGTGACCACGGCACATGGAAGGAGGAGGTCTGGATTTGAGTTCTAGATCTCTAGATCTATTACTAACTGGAGGTGGGCATATAGTCAGGAAGATTGTCTTCCTTCAATCTTGATAGCACCTACAAAAGTCAAGATCTGTTGGATCTAGATTAGCTGATTCTTGATCATTACTATGTATAAGACCAGCTGGGAGAGTAGCTTTGCAATACAGATGCTTAGTTTAATCTACCAACATTTTTATTGTTTTTAAAGTTGATCAAGAATTTTTTATTAAGTAATGTAAACTTTCTTAGTTTACATCTAATACAACTCTCACCAGCATACAAATACTTTGAATATTAGCAGCAGAATATTTAAATAAAGTAACCATACACAACTATTAAGCCACTTTTTTCATTGCTTATTATTTGATGCTGTTTGTCCCCATTGTCATCATAATCAGCATTGTCCCACATGGTTGAACACCTGTCATGATCCATATGCCATAAACATTTTTTCTACTCATAAAGAACATATATTCTCTATGTGTATATGAAATTACTGTCTGAACGAAGTCGCTTAAACAAGGCAGACATTTATTACTCTCTTACTTAAATCTACAGTTACACCTACCATAGCTAGTACAGATACTTGCCAAAGTCATTAGGGAATGCAGGCTCCTTCCCACTGTCTGCCCTGCTCTACTTGAGAAGAGGCGTTAGTTTGACTGCTAAATCTCCACCTATCATTTTTGAATTCCAGGCAGCAGGAAAGAAAAAAGCCAAGAGAGAAAAACAAGGGAACATCTACCCCTTCTTTAAAATTTTTTTAACCAACCCCCTCTCATTTTTGTTTTTAAATTCACTTTGCTGAGATCTGATTAGATTTAAAAAGCGATACATATTTAAGGTATACAGCTCAGTGAGTTTGGGGATAAGTATACACCATGAATGCATCACCACCATCAAGATTATAAACATATCCATCATCTCTCAAAGTCTGCCCCCTTATTATTATTATTTGTTTTGGTAAGAATGCTTAACATAAAATCTACCCTCTTAGCAAATTTTAAGTATGCAATAGAATATTCTTAGATTCAAGCAGTGTGCTATATACTAGACCTCCAGAACTTATTTATGTGGTACATCTGAGACTTTGTGCTCTAACCACACCCACCCATTTCTCCTGTACCTCAGCCCTGGCAACCACCATTCTACTCTCTGCTTTTGTGAGTTTGTCGATTTTAGATTTCAAATACAAGTGAAATCATACAGTATTTGTCATTCTGTGGTTGGCCTATTTCATATAACATAATGCCCTCCAAGCCGTCCATGTTGTCACAAATGACAAGGTTTCATTATTATGTAACACTGAAGAACATTGCACTGCATATATGTATTAGCCATTTATCCTGCCGCTCTCCCTCCCACCGCCTCCGACACCTCCAACAGGCCCTAGTGTGTGCTGTTCCTCTCCCAGTGTCCATGTGTTCTCATTGTTCCACTCCCACTTATGAGTGAGAACATACAGTGTTTGGTTTTCTATTCCTGGGTTAGTTTGCTGAGAATAATAGCTTCTAGCTCCATCTATGTTCCTGCAAAGGACATGATCTCATTCCTTTCTATGGCTTCATAATATTCCATGGTGTATATGTACCCATTTTTGTTTTGACTATATCTCATTATTTTAACCACCTCCTCCAAGATTGTAGATCTGTGTTGTCCAATATAGGAATGACTATATTCTGGCTATAAACTATAAACTACTGGCTATAAACTGTAAATTAATTATAATTGAATAATTAAATGCCTTATCCTCAGTAGTAATAGCCAAATTAGTGGCCAAACTAGAAATTCTGTGACTACATTTGTGTGGTAGTTACTGCAATGGACAATGCAGATATAGAGCATTTCTTTCATCACAGAAAATTGCATTGGGCATGCTGGCTACCACTTATTTTTAAATTCTGTTTGTGTGGTTTATAGTTAAATTATATTCTGCTTCTCTAGATTAATTTCCTTTCATAGATTTTCTCAAGCAATTTTTAAATTTTATTCATTTACCTTCTTGAGGTAAGTACTTAGATTATTTTTAAAAAATAATGTAGAGCGAAGAATTTTTCTAGGGATATTGTTTTAGCTTTGTTGTATTGGCACCTTTACATACTATATTCAGGTATTATTATTGTTCATAATTTACTTTAAAAATTCTGTCAAGTTTATTTAAAAGATTTCTACCTTCATTTTCAGATGTCAGATTGTGTCTTCTATTGCTGTTATTTAAATTTTATTTTATTGTATGTAGATAAGTTGCATATTCCTTTTTAAAGCATGTGAGATTTTCATCTCTCCTCTTACACAAACTCTGTATGCAGTGTTCATTATGCACTTTAAAAATCAACCTTTTGTTTCAGGGCACGGTGCTTCCACACATAAAACCTTAGAATAGGCTGGGTGCAGTGGCTCACACCTGTAATCCCAGCACTTTGGGAGGCCGATGGGGGGAGATCATGAGGTCAAGAGATCAAGACCATCCTGGCCAACATGGTGAAACTCCATCTGTACTAATATACATTAGTCACGTGTGTTGGCATGCATCTGTAGTCCCAGCTACGCCGGCTGATGAGGCAGCAGAACTGCTTGAACCAGGGAGGCGGCGGTTGCAGTGAGTGAGATCTCACCACCGCACCCTAGCCTGGGGACAGAGTAAGACTCCATCTCAAAAAACAAACAGCCAACTCCAAGATGGCCAAATAGACACAACTCTGGCACACAACACCCAGCGAGAGAGACCCAGAATCCAGAGATCTCCTAGCTCCAACTGAGGTACCAGGGGCATTTCAATGGGTCTGGTCCTATAGTGAGCAAACCCCAGGCAGGGCAGAGCGAGGTGGGGAGGGGTGCTGCTTCACCCAGAAAGTGCATCTGCCTGGCGAGACAGAGGCTCCCCTTCTGGCACTCCAGTCCAGATACAGTGCTTCCCCCAGAGCCTCAGCAATACACAGAACAGGGGATCTTTGCCAGTCAGGCCCCGGGAATTACAAGCATGGAGTTGAATAATAATCCAGGACAGTGTCCCGGATTGGTGCACAGACCTAAACAGATGCATAAGCCCAAAAGCCAGCTGAGCGAGCCTGCGGACCAAGCTATCACCACCTCCCCACTCCCAGACCTCCCTACTCCCAGAGAGGGAGCTGTAAGCCGGAGGATGGATGGAGCAGCACAGTGGGCTCCTACCTCATGACTGGAGAGAGAGGATGCTGAAAGGGGGAGACAGCCCGGTGCGGCTGGGCGGGTCCCGACCCTCCCCTACAAACTCCAGAGGGCTGAAGCTCTGACTCTAGTGGGTTGCGCAACCAGTGTCACAGTCTGAGCTGAATCCTAAATGATCCAGCCCAGTGGAGGAAGGGCAAAACCCACTACTAGAGGGTGGGACTGGGCTACATGTTTTAACAAAAAACACAGGAAGCCTACTTAGCAACGGGACAGAGTTCGTGACCAACCAGCAGTGCCTACAGGTCAGTGGAAGAGGAGGGCCTAATCTCCCAGTATAAAGAAAAAAGACACATGAAGCTTCCCTAGTAAACCTCAAAAAACCAGTCCCTAAAAAACCCAGTTCCTAGAAACCCAGTAGCACCTTGACAGGCAGAGAAGTGACCTCATCAAGCAGCTCCCCGACACCACAGCCAGGTAAATCCATGAAGATGGGAAAAAAACCATCAAAGACCAGAACACCTCTTCTCCTTCAAGGGATCACAACTTCTCAACAACACAGGAACACAACATGACCAAGGAAGAGTGTGATGAACTGACAGAATCAGGCTTCAGAAGGTGGATAATAACAAACTTTTATGAGCTAAAGGAACACGTTCTAACTCAATGCGAAGAAACCAAAAACCTTGAAAAAAGGTTAGACGAAATGCTAACTAGAATAACCAGCTTAGAGAAGAACATAAACGACTTGATGGAGTTGAAAAACACAGCAAGAGAACTACATGAAGCACACACAAGTTTTAATAGCTGAATTGATCAAGCAGAAGAAAGGATATCAGAGATTGAAGATAAACTCAATGAAATAAAAAGAGAAGGCAAGACAAGAGAAAAAGAGTGAAAAGAAGTGAACAAAGCCTCCAGGAAATATGGGATTATGTGAAAAGACCTAATCTATGCTTGATCGGTGTACCTGAATATGATGGGGAGAACAAATCCAAGCTGGAAAACACACTCCAAGATATTATCCAGGAGAACTTCCCAAGCCTAGCAAGGCAATCCAACATTCAAATTCAAGAAATACAGAGAACTCCACAAAGATATTCCTCAAGAAGTGCAACCCCAAGGCACATAATCGTCAGATTCACCAGGGTTGAAATGAAGGAAAAAATGCTAAGGGAAGGTCAGGTTACCCACAGAGGGAAACCAATCAGACTCATAGTAGATCTCTCAGCAGAAACCCTACAAGCCAGAAAAGAGTGGGGGCCAATATTCAACATCCTTAAAGAAAAGAACTTTCAAGTCAGAATCTCATGTCCAGCCAAACTAAGCCTCTTATGTGAAGGAGAAATAAAATCCTTTACAGACAAGCAATTACTGAGAGATTGTGTCACCACCAGATCTGCCCTACAAGAGCTCCTGAAAGAAACACTAAGCACAGAAAGGAACAAGTACCAGACACTGCAAAAGCAAACCAGTTGGCAAAGACCAAAAATGCAATGAAGAAAATGAGTCAACTAATGGGAAAGAAAACCAGCCAGCAACAAAATGGTAGGATCAAATTCACATGTAACCATATTAACATTGAATGCAAATGGCCTAAATGCCCCAGTCAAAACACATGGACTGGCAAACTGGATAAAAAGTCAAGACCCGTCAGGGTGCTGTATTCAGGAAACCTATCTCACATACAAAGACAGACATAGACTCAAAATAAAGGGATGGAAGAAGATTTACCAAGCAAATGGAGAACAAAAAAAAAGCAGGGGTTGCAATCCTAATCTCTGATAAAATGGACTTCAAACCAACAAAGATCAAAAGAGACAAAGAAGGACACTATATAATGGTAAAAGGATCAATCAAACAAGAAGAGCTAACTATCCTAAATATATATGCACCCAACACAGGAGCACCCAGATATATAAAGGAAGTTCTTAATGACCTAAAACAAGATTTAGACTTTCATACAATAATAGTGGGAGACTTCAACACTCCACTGTCAATATTTGACAGATCAGTGAGACAGAAAATTAACAAGGACATCCAGGACTTGAATATACAGCTGGACCAAGTGGACCTAATAGACATATACAGAATGCTCCACCCCAAATTCACAGAATATACATCATTGGAAGCAAATCACTCCTTAGCAAATGCAAAAGAATGGAAATCGTAACAAACAGTCTATCAGACCACAGCGCAATCAGACTAGAACTCAGGATTAAGAAACACACTCAAACCTGCACAAACACCTGGAAACTGAACAACTTGCTTCTAAGTGTCGACTGGATAAACAATGAAATGAAGGCAGAAATAAAGATCTTCTTTGAAACCAATCAGAATGAAGACACAACTTACCAGAATCTCTGGGACACCTTCAAAGCAGTGTTGAGAGGGAAATTTATAGCAATAAATGCCCACATGAGAAACAAGGAAAGATCTAAAATTGACACGCTATCTCAAAATGGAAAGAGCTAGAGGAGGAAGATCAAAAAAACTCAAAAGCTAGCAGAAGACAAGAAATAACTAAAATCAGAGCCAAACTGAAGGAGACAGAGACACAAAAAACTCTTCAAAAAAATCAATAAATCCAGAAGCTGGTTTTTTGAAAAGGTCAACAAAATAGACAGACTGCTAGCCAGACTAATAGAAAAGAGAGAAGAATCAAATAGACACAATAAAAAAAGACAAAGGGGACATCAACACTGATCCCACAGAAATACAAATTACCATCAGAGATTACTACAAATAGCTCTATGCACATAAACCAGTAAACCAGGAAGAAATGGATAAATTCCTGGACACTTGTACTCTACCAAGACTAAACCAGCAGGAAGTTGAAACCCTGAATAGACCAATAACAAGGGCTGAAGTAGAGGCAGCAATCAATAGCCTACTAACTAAAAAAAGTCCAGGTCCAGATGAGTTCACAGCCAAATTCTACCAGACATACAAGGAGGAGCTGGTTCCATTCCTTCTAAAACTGTATCAAACAATACAAAAGGAGGGAATCCTCCCTAACTAATTTTATGAGACCAACATCATCCTGATACCAAAACCAGGCAGAGACTCAACTAAAAAAGAAAACTTCAGGTCAATATACATGATGAACATTGACACAAAAATCTTCAATAAAATACTGGCAAACCGATTGCAACAGCACATCAAAAAGCTTATCCATCACGATCAAGTAGGCTTCATCCTGGAGATGCAAGGGTGGTTCAACATACACAAATCCATAAATGTAATCCATCATATAAACAGAACCAAAGACAAAAATCACATAATTATCTCAACAGATGCAGAGAAGGCCTTCAACAAAATTCAACAGCCCTTCACGCTGAAAACTCTCAATAAACTAGGTATTGACAGCATGTATCGTAAAATGATAAAAGCTATATATGACAGATCTACAGCCAATATCATACTGAATGGGCAAAAGCTGGAAGAATTCCCTTTGAAATCAGGCACTAGACAAAGATGCCCTCTCTCACCACTCCTATTCAACATAGTATTGGAAGTTCTAGCCAGAGCAATCAGGCAAGAAAAAGAAATAAAACATATTCAATTAGGAAAGGAGTAAGTCAAACTGTCTCTATTTGCAGATGACATGATTGTATATCTAGAAGACCCCATCATCTCAGCCCAAAAACTTCTCAAACTGATAAGCAATTTCAGCAAAGTCTCAGAATACAAAAATCAATGTGCAGAAATTACAAGTATTCCTATATACCAATAACAGACAGAGAGCCAAATCAAGAGTGAACTGCCATTCACAATTGCTACAAAGAGAATAAAATACCTAGAAATACAACTAACAAAGGATGTAAAGGACCTTCTTCAAGGAGAACTACAAACCACTGCTCAATGAAATAAGAGAGGACACAAATAGATGGAAAAACATTCCATGCTCATGGTTAGGAAGAATCAGTATCATGAAAATGGCCATACTGCCCAAAGTAATCTATAGATTCAACACTATCCCCATCAAGCTACCAATGACCTTCTTCACAGAATTGGAAAAAAACACCTTAAACTTCATATGGAATCACAGGAGAGCCCGCATAGCCAAGACAATCCTAAGCAAAAAGAACAAAGCCAGAGGCATCACACTGCCTGACTTCAAACTATACTACAAGGTTATGGTAATCAAAACAGCATGGTACTGGTACCAAAACAGAGACATAGACTAATGGAATAGAACAGAGGCCCCAGAAGTAACACCACACATCTACAACCATCTGATCTTTGACAAACCTGACAAAAACAAACAATTGGGAAAGGATTCCATGTTTAATAAATGGTGTTGAGAAAACTGGTTAGCAATGTGCAGAAAGCAGAAACTGGATCCCTTCCTATCACTTTACACTAAAATTAACTCCAGATGGATTAAAGATTTAAACATCAATCCTAACCCCATAAAACACTGGAAGAAAACGTAGGCAAAACCATTCAGGATATAGGCATAGGCAAGGACTTCATGACTAAAACACCAAAAGCAATGTCAACAAAAGCCAAGATAGACAAATGGGATCTAATTAAAATTCAGAGCTTCCATACAGCAAAAGAAATCATCATTAGAGTGAACTGCAACCAACAGAATGGGAAAAATTTTTTGCTATCTACCCATCTGACAAAGGGCTAATATCCAGAATCTACAAAGAACTAAAACAGATATACAAGAAAAAAGCAAACAACCCCATTCAAAAGTGGGCAAAGGATATGAACAGACACTTTTCAAAAGAAGACATATATGAGGCCAAAAAAATATGAAAAAATGTTCATCATCACTGGTCATTAGAGAAATGCAAATCAAAAACACATTGACATGCCATCTCACACCACTTAGAATGGCAATCATTAAAAAATCTGGAAACAACAGATGGTGGAGGGGATGTAGAGAAATACGATCACTTTTATACTGTTGGGAGTGTAAATTAGTTCGAGCATTGTGAAAGACAGTGTGGCAATTTCTCAAGGATCTAGAAATAGAAATTCCATTTGACCCAGCAATCCCATTACTGGGTATATACCCAAAGAACAATAAATCGTTCTACTATAAAGACACATGCACACGTATGTTCATTGCAGCCATGTATACAATAGCAAAGACCCGGAATCAACCCAAATTCACATCAATGATAGACTGGACAAAGAAACTGTGATACATATACACCACGGAATACTATGCAGCCATAAAAAATGATGCGTTCGTGCCTTTATA
>PVKP010043939.1:0-17036 GCA_004027715.1 Plecturocebus donacophilus
AACGTGTAGGTTTGTTACATAGGTATACATGTGCCATGGTGGTTTGCTACACCCCATCAACCTGTCACCTACATTAGGTATTTCTCCTAATACTGTCCCCCAGCCCCAACCCCCCAAAAGGCCCCAGTGTGTGATGTTCCCCTCCCTATGTCCATGTGTTCTCATTGTTCAACTCCCACTTACGAGTGAGAACATTCGGTGTTTGGTTTTTTGTTGTGTTACTTTGCTGAGAATGATGGTTTCCAGCTTCTTCCACACCCCTGCAAAGGACATGAACTCATTCTTTTTTATGACTGCATAAATTAGGTTCAACCATTGTGGAAGACAGTGTGGTGATTCCTAAGGATCTAGAAACAGAAATACCATTTGGCCCAGCAATCCCATTACTAGGTATATACCCAAAGGATTATAAATCATTCTACTATAAAGACACATGCACACGTATGTTTATTGTGACACTGTTCACAATAGCAAAGACTTGGAACCAACCCAAATGCCCAACAAAGATAGACTGCATAAAGAAAATGTGACTTTAGACTCTAGAGAGAATAGAGGGTGGGCTGGTGGAAAACATGGGTATGTGCTTGTACAGGTTTAGGTTCAGAGGGATCTCAGAATGTAGCAACTGTGACCCAAAGCCTTATAATAACAGCCTTTGATCTCTTGGTCTGGCTCACTTCTATTGCACCTTCAAAATTAATCTGCCTCTCCCCAGACTAAAGCAGGTGACCCCTAGGGGCTCTGGCTACCCAGCCTCCCTGCATACCTCCCTGGACATTCCCATGGCATCTACACTGGCAGCCTGCAGACCCAAGACTACCTAGGTCACAACCCCTCCAGCAAGCCCAGAGTCCTCCCTGCCCTGGCCACAGGCCAGGCTCCCAATTAGCCCAGATACGTCCTAGAGCACAGGGCCTTAAAGGCCTCAGAGCCATTCATGCACGTATCCATTCACCCACACATGCATTCCTTTTCCTCGGCCAACCGACTGAGGGAATACACCCTACTCCACACTAGACTCCAGGCCAAGCCCCAGAGATGAAGCACTGAGCACAACAGGTATGGTCTTACCCTTGAGAAACCAGTGGGAAAGAGTTTGATCAGCAAAGTACTTATCTACTGGGTTCCAGGCAGGAACAAAACCAACACTCTGCCAGAGACCCAGAGACCCTTGGCAATTTGAACTGCCCTGGGGTGGTCAGCTGGTCTTGGGTAGCAACAGCCTGATGAGAGCAGACCCTCACTTCTCCCATATGGGGGCCCAGAGAGAACACTGTGGTCAGCACATACAGCTGGAAGTCGAGACTGGGGCCAGGCCAGCAATGAGACCTTATACACAGCTGTCAGGCTTCGGCCTCCTCATAGGGCTGGGGTATGGGTCCGGCGGTGGGAGGTGGAGGTTTGTGGCAGGCCTGTGTGGCTGCTGTGCTGATGCTTCCCACTTCGTGGTCCCCAGGTCTACACCTCTGCATCCCTGGACCAGGACTCACCAAGATGCCCATCCTGGAAAAGGTCCCCCATAAGATGGCAGCAAAAACTCCCAGCAGTGAGGAGGAGTCTGTGAGTGACTTTTCGAGCTCTCTCTCAACCCTGCTTTCCCCACCCACATGCCCTTGCTTCCAGAACAGTCCTGAGTGGGACTGGTCCCCAGCGTTTGCCTGGCCCCAGCACTGCCCTCTCCTGGCATGAGGCCCAGGCTATGGCCCTGCCCCTAGCTTGCTGAGGATCCCAGAAGGGCCTGGAGGGGCTGAGAGGGGCCTCAGGGTGCCAAGGGAATGCTGAGAGCTAAACTTCCAAATCCCCAGACTAAGCTAGGCACTATCTTTCCATAATCCTCTCTTCATCCTAGCTTCCACTTCTGTTAGCTTTAAGCCCAGTGATTTTGCCTTAGGATGGGGCTGAATTCCTACTCCAAGTCCTGCAAGTCCAGCTCCAGCTGCTGTCACCAGTTCAGCCTTGGAGGCTTAAGTGCCATGTTCTCCGCTGGCCTGAGACAATGCCGTCCTCCCTGGGCAGGCATCCTCCCTCCCACCCCAGCTAGCCTTCGGATGGCAGAGCATCACACCTGACTTCAGATTGCTGCATGTGTTTGCCCTTCTCCCGCACTTGTCTTTTGCCATTCCTCTCCCTCTTTCCCCCAGCCCTCATTTGAAACCCTGAACGGAATTTTCTGGCTTCTTCTCAAGAGGTTGCTCATTCCATTGCCCTGACCTCTACAGCTGACAAATATCTGTTGTCACCTCTGGTCCACTGGCATGCTCCCCAACCCACCCCATTGGGCTGCCTTAAGAGCAGGCTCTGTTTCTCCATCATCTCTGAGTCCAGCCCAGGACCTGACTCACATGAACTGCCCAGGAAACATGGAATTTTGAAGTATTCACCTGAGACTCCTGGGTCCAAAGATCCTCCTTAGTATAGGGCCAGAAGTCCAGGCAAGTCTGGGGAGGAGCCCAGGAGGGCTGAGATGTCTGAGCTGAGATTTCCTGCTTTATTCCCTTTTACCCACTGCTGATTCCCTGTTAGCCAGGCTAAGTTATAGTGCACTGTCCGAGCTCGGAATAATGGGGAGCAGTGTCTGGCAGAGGCTCTAGCCAGACTTGCAAGCCCTTTTGGCCAGACCATTAACTGGGCTGGGCTTTCTGTTGGTGCTCACCCACTCACCCATCACACAGGCTGCTCCCCACCACAAGAGATGGAGGAACCAGAGCAGCTGGGTGGGGGGCCTGGACCTAGCTAGCTGGGGTTTGGCAGGGCAGCCTGGGATGCTGCCCATACCGATCCTCGCGTCATTCCCCAGGGCAGGAACAGCTCGTAGTTGGCACTGACACCCTACCCCTGCCAGAGAAGTGAATAATGCCCCTAACACCCGTATGAAACAAAATTCCCTGCCTGGGTTTTATAAATAGGAGGGACTTATATGATGCTCAGGGCATGAATCATCTTCAGAGAAACCATCTTACAGAATGTTGGTTCTAGAGGCAGGATCAGACAGGATCAGGCAGGCAGAGGGCCATCATTCATCCATCAGCAGTAGGGATAGAGAAGGAGGTGCTTTTAAGGGGCCCCTTCACTCCACAGCCTACGGGGTAGAACCCTTTGCTGTCTCATGGAAACTTATCACCACACAGAGGAGAAGCCCCTGAAGGAAGGTGCCTCACTGTGTCCACCAGTGTGTCCCAGGAGCCATCCTGCAGAATTCTGGTCATTAGGGCAGTACTGAGTTATGTCTCTCATCCAAAGCCACCTTTTATCCTACCAAATCTCTCCATAAAAGTACACCCTTCAGGTCCAGAATCTAATCTAGAGATTAGATTGAAAGTTCTGCCTTCCTATTGTCACTGGCCAAGTGAGGGACAAGAAGGGGAAAGGGGCTGGGCGCAGTGGCTCATGCCTGTAATCCCAGCATTTTGGGAGGCCAAAGTAGGTGGATCACCTGAGGTCTGGAGTTCGAGACCAGCTTGACGAACATGGAGAAACCCCATCTCTACTAAAAATACAAAATCAGCTGGGTGTGGTGGCGCATGCCTGTAATCTCAGCTACTCAGGAGGCTGAGGCAGAAGAATCGCTGGAACCCAGCAGGTGGAGGTTGCAGTGAGCAGCGATTGCACGACTGCACTCCAGCCTGGGCAACAAGAGCAAAACTCTGTCTCAAAAAAAAAAAAAAAAAAAAAAGGAAAGGAACAGAAAAGGGAGTGAAAAGGAAGGGAGAGAATGACCCAGGAGAAAGCAGAGTGGACATGGAAGGCTGATTTCAGCTCCCAGTTCTGCCATCAGATTTTTGTGTGACCTTGGACTAGCTGCTCCACTCTCTGGGACTCATTTTCCTCATTCATAAATGGGAAGTCACAAAATTGAAGTCACACAGAAGCCTTCTGTGGTGAATGCTGCTGGCGAACTGGGAGGCACAGCATGCAAATAGCAGGCCGGGGTGGGGGGGTTCTTCCCAGACTCTAGCCACACTTTGCAGCTCCCAAACAGTATGGATTTCTTCTTGGGAATTCCTCTGGAAGGATAAGACATCGAGGTCGTAACATTTTAGATGTGCTTATTTGAGGCCAGTTGTTTCTCTCATTTAATTCTCTCTGTGTTCCTCTGAGGTAAGAATTGTTATTTATGTCCTACAGATGAGGAACAGGGGCTTGGAGAGATTCGGAGAGGAAGGGCATCCACTGCATCCTCATCCCTGCCCCTAACACCCGCATGAAACAAAATTCTCTACCTGGGTTTTATAAGTAGGAGGCACTTATATGATGCTCAGGGTATGAATCATCTTCAGAGGAATCGTCTTGCAGAGTTCCAATCGTTAGGTCGGCACTGAATTATGCCTCTCATCCAAAACCATCTTTTATCCTTCCAAAACTCTGTAAGAGTGCACCCTTCAGGTCCAGAGATCAATTCGATTCTGGAACAATAGCTGGGAACAATCTCTAAATTAAGAGTGACCGGCAGCCAACAATATCAACAACAGGACTATTTCATCTTAGATCCATCCTTTATGACTAAAAAGCACTTTCATATCTATTATCTGTTTGATCCTATGAGAGACAGGGGTTACTGCTCCCATTCTACAGAGGAAGAAACTGAGGCACAGAGGGAGGGTGACTTGCCCAAGGTTGCAGACCTGGTCAGTGGCAGAGTGAGGGTACAAACCCAGGTCTGTCTGGTGCCAACATCATGGTCTTTTCCTCTGCGCTTTATGTCTTTCTGGGGGCAAAGCACAATGAGGTCAGGGACACCAAACAGGAATTTTTCTGAGCTGAGCCCTAGAAATGGACAGGTCCCAGGATAGAGAACAAGGATAGGGGCAGAACGACACAGATAATAGGGACCAACCTGGGGACAGGCATGGGGTACACATACGAGAGGCACAATGCCTATCAACCCTCTCTTCCAGGGGCTGCCCAAACTGCCCGTGCCTCCCCTGAAGCAAACTCTGGCCACGTACCTGCAGTGCATGCAGCACCTGGTGCCCGAGGAGCAGTTCAGGAAGAGCCAGGCCATTGTACAGCGGTTCGGGGCCCCTGGTGGCCTCGGTGAGATCCTGCAGCAGAAACTCCTGGAGCGGCAGGAGAAGACAGCCAACTGGGTAAGAGGGGCCGACCAGGAACCCAGAGAAGACGGGTGGGAGGCAGACCTAGAGACAGAGGGATTTCAGTGAGAGGCACATGGGGACAATGACAGGGCAGAAGAAGAGACGAGGGACAGGGATGGGGACAGGAATGGGAACAGGCAGGTGGTATGGATTGGGGGACAGGAAGGGACAAGGGTGAGACATAGACAAGGTGAGGGATGGGAAATACGGATAGAGAAAGACGGGGACAAACCAGGGACGCAAATAGGGGACAGAGATCGCATCGGGGAAGCAGAGAGGGTGAAAGGCAGGAAGGAGACACCTGTAAGGACAGGCAGAGGACAGCAATGTAGCACCAAACCACCTGATGGGGGCTGGGACAGAAGAAGGGAGATGGGAGGGGCAAAGGTGAAGGACAGGCTTGGTGACTGGGAAGCTCCCAGGCTCTGGCACATACCTGGGGCTCAGCGTGTGTTTGTGGAAGAAGTATATTAATGCTCTGGTGAAGTATCCTGATTTTGTCTCAGGGCTGTCAAGATGGGACTGCTTGGGAGGGGTGTGACAGCCTTCCCTGCCCTCCCCTGCCCTCCCCTGCAGGTGTCTGAGTACTGGCTGAATGACATGTATCTCAACAACCGCCTGGCCCTGCCCGTCAACTCCAGCCCTGCCGTGATCTTTGCTCGGCAGCACTTCCCTGGCACTGACGACCAGCTGAGGTGAGGCCTTGGTGCTCCAAGCTCATAGCCTGGGGACCCACCCAAGGCAGGGGCCCTCGCCCCAGTGCCAGCAAATAAAGGCCAAAGCTGGAGCTTTGGCTGAGCTTCCTGGGGCCAAATGCCCCAAGACAGCGGATGTCCGGGCCATCAGGTCAGGAGCGAGGTTAGGTATAGCTGCACTCAAGTGACAATCACACTGTCAGCCTTAGTCTATATTTATCTTGCAGTGGAGTGGGCACTCATGGAGGTGATGGGTCCAAATGTCGCCATGGCCTCCACCTGAGGCCCTGGGAGGAGGCATGTGTCCCTGGACCCCACCAGTACTTGTCTCTGGGATACACTGCCCCAGGCTGTCTGAGGGGGCCTCTGCTTCCCTCCAGAGCCCCCAGCTCTAAACAGAGTCCCCAGAAGGGTGGAAACAATTCCTCCCTGCCAGCAGCTGGAGCCTGTGCCATCTGCTGCAATTTCAGAGCTCACTGAGCCGTTGGAAGAGCCTCTGGGCCACTGATGACAATGGAGGATGGGGGCAAGGAAAAGGGTCTCCCTGCTGGAGTCTCAGAGTCTGGTCTTAAGATGAATGGGGCAAACGCTAGGGACAGTTTAGAGGGAGGGCAGGCTAAAGTGGCCCAAGGAAAAGAGGCAGGGACCACCTCACCTCTTTGCAGGGCTCGGCTTTGCCAGGAAGACCCCCCCCCACCTCCTTCTTACCAGGTGGCAAGGCTCCCCTCCCATTGTAGCTGGGGTCTCCCCAGGGTAGAAGGAAGGCATGGACAGATGAATGACTTCTGAAAACGGTTGTTGCAATTTCAACTGAGGGGTATTTTCCTCTGAGTGCAATTAAGTCAGGCCCAACATCCCGGGATGGCAGATCTCAGCTTGGTTCTTGGTGTCTTTCCCCCAGCACTTGATTTCGTTTTCATTAGTACTGGGGGGTGGGGGGAAGGGGACCAAATTACTGGCTTTTCCCAGGAGACAAGTTTTCACAAGGCCAGGGGTCCCGCCCTGTCCAGCCCCTTCACCATCCGCCTGCCTGCCTGCTCTGTGGCCTCTCCTGGCTTCTTTCTCCCTCTCCGCTCCTCCTCCTCTTCAAGGTGATTCCAGTTCCCTCTCCTCTACCCAAGAGCTGCTCCACCCCCAGTTCTCACCAAAGAACCATTTTGAATCCAAGGCTTGTGGTGGGCTCACACCATTGGGCTGCGGGGAGGAGCCACATCTGACTAGTGCAGGAACCACATCTGATCAGTGCACACTGCAGCCCGGGATCACAGAGTTTGTTGGGGTCCGGGGAGGGAGGAGGGAGGGAAGAGGAAGGAGATGGAAGGAAGATGGAAGGGGGGAAAGAAGACAGAAGGGAGGGAGGGAGGGAGGAAGCCAGGCCCTGGGAGGAAGGGCTCAGGCCTCTCTTCTCCCTGCAGGTTTGCAGCCAGCCTCATCTCTGGTGTACTCAGCTACAAGGCCCTGCTGGACAGGTAGGAGTTGGGGGGTGGTGCCCTGTTCCAGCACAGTCTGCCTATGCGTCATCTCCCTTGCAGGGACCTTGTCTTTTTCCAGCTCTGTATTCCCATTCCTGGTTCCTGGCACAGAGCAGGAGTCCCCACCCCTACCCACTCCCCCACCATCAGGATGACCTTTAGCCCAGCGGGCCTGACTGTTAACTGTTCCTTTTCCTGGGGTAAGCACCATCCTTCCTTGATCTTTTAAAAATGCCTCCTCCCTCCACACATATGTGCCCAGGTGGTGTGCATTCATTTGAAGCTGGAGAACACTTCGGAAGGCAGGGAAGGAAGAGCTGGTAGAGTAAGGTGATGGGGAGTTCTGCTTTGCCCCCTGGGGGAACAGTCTCCCCAGCCAGAGCTTCTGGGTGGGATTGTCCTCAATCCCACCAAGCTCAGTGGACACGAGGCTGTTCTGACAGATGGAGAGGGCTGCTCAAGCACCGCAGGCTCTTTTTGATTTTAGGGGGAAAGTCCCTCTCCTGGCCAAGCTTGGGAGAGCAGGAGGGTGTCTGGGAGCAGAAGGGAGAGTAAGAAGGTCTGGAGGACCTAAGTCTCTCAAGGTAGAGACTATAAGGGAATTAGAAGCTGGAGTAAGAGCGAGAGGCCCAAAGAAGCATCCCTTGCACAGATGAGGAAGCTACAGCTCAGAAAGGTTAGGTGACTTGTCCATGGTCACACAGCTGGGAGGTGGCAGAGCAAAGAGGGGACAAAGGGCAAACTTCACTCTCTGTTCAACTTGATCCAGCTCAGTCTTTACTCAGCCTTGTGACAGAGGCTCAGACCCACATCCCCTCCAGGGTAGGGCTGTTCTCTCTGGAGAGGGGTAGGCAGGGTTCCCAGGCTCTCAGGGTGGAGCAGCTCAGGCTGTCCAGGGCATTTCTGCACCACATGCTCATGGACGCTCTGATCACTGCTCTCTAAATGCCATGGGTCACTAAACCCTGGGCTGTTGTCTCCTCATGGTGTGTCTTTGGTCTCTCCCTTCCTCGTGGGCAGCCCTCCATTTCCTCCCAGAACTCAGCCCTCCAGCTCACTGTCCTGTCTCTGTTTTCAAACAGCCTTTTTCTCACTGGGCCTGGGGACTTGGTGCCCATTCCTCACTGACTGCCCCCACAAGACATCACTTTCCTTCCAATCCCAGACTTTCACATGTACGTGGGCACACTCACACAGACATGAATACCCATGCATATCCACATGGAGGTTCCCATGTCCAATGATCAAAAAGGACTTAAGACTGGAACTTTTGCCTGAGTGCCTGTTTTGAACCTTTAATTAATTCATTCATTCCTTCATTCACTTATTCACTTTGCAACATAGTTATGCTGGGAAGATGAAGAGAAATAAGGCCTCATCCTTCCCTCAAACATCTTTAGACTATTGGGCAAGACAGTCACATAAATAGACACAAAATACAGCTGTGCCCTTCCCCTGAGTCCCATACTCACTTGTCCAAGTCCCAGCCATCCCCACCGGGGTGTCTCTCAGTCATTGCAAATGAGCCCAGGAGAGCTTTGCCTCTCCCTCCCTGCTCCTCAGCTCGCCCCTCACCCTGTGGCGCCCCCTCAGTCAGTGCACCAGTGCATGCCCTGTTGGTGAGTCTGGGAACCTGGAAGTCACCTGCGCTTGTTCCACTTTCTCCCTTGCCCCCTCAATAACCCATGGTGCTCAGATGTGGTCATTCTCCCTCCCCACCATGTCTCCAAGCTCCCTCCTGCCTCCCTGCTGCTCCCATGAGACGTCACTTTCCTTCTCAGCCACAGCCTCCTTCCTTGCTCTTCCTGTGACACCTTTCGGTCCATTCTCCCCATATAAGCAGGGTCAATAAAAAAACAAAATGTAAACCCAACCATGCCCCTTCATGCTAAAGCCTCCTGAGGGCTTTCACTGCACCAAGAATAAGGTGACAGCTCATCCCCACTACCACTGCAGCCCCACAGGACCTGGCCTGTCCACCTCTCTGGCCCTGTCTTCTCTGGGCCTCAGCCCCACTGGCTTCTCTCTGCCTTTGACCAGTGCTCCTCAAGCCCCCTCTGGGGAAAGACCAATATATTTTCTATCATTTTGTAAAATTTGTGTAAAACAACAAAAAACGGATTACTAGAAAAATGATGCGAAATATGAGACCAAATGTTTTGTTATTGGATTTAATGGACATACAATTCCCATGACATTGCTACAGACATTTCTGAGTTCAGGCATTACACCACGTCATGGGTCAGTCACAGCAGTTCAGTGCAAAACTCATACTTTGAGCTGCCGTGCTGTGGGACACTTTACCCTTAGGGCTCAGCTCAATCAATCTGTCTCAGTGAGACTGCCCCCTGGTCACCGCCTCCCACCCCTGCCAACACTCTGTCCTGCTACCTGAAAGTCTCTTGTTCACTGGTTTGCTGCTTGTGGTCTACTCTTCACCTATACACCCCAGGACCTGCACCCTCTAGGGCAGGAGCTGCATGTCTTATTTG
This sequence comes from Plecturocebus donacophilus, assembly GCA_004027715.1. Taxonomy (NCBI): domain Eukaryota; kingdom Metazoa; phylum Chordata; class Mammalia; order Primates; family Pitheciidae; genus Plecturocebus; species Plecturocebus donacophilus. The sequence goes on from PVKP010043939.1 coordinate 9,753, forward strand.
CTGCCATATCCCCACATCTCAGAATAGTGCCTGGCCTATGCAGAGGAGGTGCTTCACAAATATTTGTTGGCTAAAAGGGTAGAAGGATGGATGGATGGATGGATGATGGATAGATGGGTGAATAGTGGATAGATGGGTGAATGGTGGATGAATGGGTAGATGGTAGATAGAAGGATGGGTGGATGCTTGGTGGATGGATGGATGGATGAATGGATGGAAGGATGGATAAGTGAATGGAAGGATGGCTGGATGGTGGATACATGGGTGAATGGTGGATGAATGGGTGGATGGAAGAATGGATGGATGCTTGTGGACGGATGGGTGAATGGGAGAATGGATGGATGCTTGGTGGATGGATGGGTGGATGGAAGGATGGATGGAAGGATGGATGGATGCTTGGTGGATGGATGGGTGGACGGAAGGATGGATGGATACCTGGTGGATGGATGGGTGGATGGATGGTGGATAGAGGGTGGATGGTAGATGGATGAGTGAATGGTGGATGGATGTTTGGTGGTGGATGTATGGTAGATGTATGGATGGATGATGGATAGATGGATGATGGATAGATGGATGGGTGGATAAATGGAAGAAAGGAAGGGAGAGAGGAAGATAGAAACAAGGCATGCTGAGACCACAGGGAAAAAGAACTTCCTGAGTTGACCTCAGAGGAGGCTTCTAAAAGTGAAGATAAAGGAGTAGTCTCTTGAAGAAGGGAAAGGAGCTTTCTGAATAGAACAGTTGAGTGCTGGGGTTGGGGCAAAGGCATGCTGAGAGAAGATCAGCATAAGCAAATGTGCAGAAGACTAACTGGCAAGGTTTGCACATGCTGTGCATGAGGCAGAGGTTTGAGTAAACTCTGAGCATCTCCATGGGTTGTGGAAATGGGGCCCTCCACTACTTTAAAAAGAGAATTGAGCTCTGCAATTGCCATAGTGATGCAATTCTTGGTTCTGTGCCCCATTTTTCCTGATCAAGTTATAATAAAACCCATTTTCTGTCTCCCCTCAACCCCCACCATCCCCTCGTGGCGTCCTCCCTTCCCGCTCCTCTCCTTCAGCCATTCCATTCCCACTGACTGTGCCAAAGGCCAGCTGTCAGGGCAGCCCCTTTGTATGAGGCAATACTATGGGCTTTTCTCCTCCTACCGGCTCCCCGGCCATACCCAGGACACGCTGGTGGCCCAGAACAGCAGCACCATGCCGGAGCCTGAGCACGTCATCGTGGCCTGCTGCAACCAGGTAAGCAGCCCCTTGTCCTGGTGAGGGAGGGCACAGGGCATGCAGTGGCTACGTGTTCACATTTGAGGGTGCTCAGCCTTTTTCCTTGAGTCACACAGGGAGCTGGGGCACCGTGTCTCCAAAGTGGGGTCCCTACTTCCAGTCAGTCCCATGTCTCTCCACCAGTTGGCTTCTAAGAATGAGAGCCATCAGTCTGAGAATATCCTCACTGGACTCTCACTTCAGCCCTGATGCACTGAGGGTCACGATCGAGACCCTCCATCTGTACATCTGTTCTTTTCCATGCAGTCACCCAGGCTCTGGCCTTACTGGAGACCACACACAGACAGACAGTGTTATGGACTGACAAATAAGACCTTTCACATGTCAGCCTGTGGGCTCGGCACTTAACATGTATTCATCCTGCTTAATCCTCAAAGTGACCCTGCAGAGGGGGCCTTAGGATCTCCATGTGGCAGATGAGGACATGAGACTCAGACAAGTTAAGTGATCTGTCCAAGAGTGGGAAGGGCCCCCAGGTCTGGCCAGTGCCCCAAGGTCACGCTCTACCCTCTGCAGCTCAGGTCCTCAGACTAGGTTCCACAGAGCCAACAAGGACCCATGGGGCCTGGGGGACAGGCTGAGCCTGAGGGCTCCTGATCTCTTCCCAGTGCCCACCACACTATATATTCCCTACATTGAGCTTCACATAAATATTTCCTCTGGCACAGTTTTGTTTTTGTTTTTGCTTTACTAAAACCCAAGTTTGGCAGCCATCCCAGGGACTCCCCCGGGACTTGCTTTATGGTGTGATCTTCTTGGGCTCACCTCACGTTTGTAGTAAGTTGGGAGCTCTGTGGAGGCTTGACATCTGAGGGTGGCTGTGACCTCTGTTCCTAGATTCAAAGGCCAACTAGGAGGCCTTGCAGTCCACCTGACACCTTGGCCACAGACCAAGGACGTTTCTCCATCTTCATTCAAAAGTCAAGCCCAGTATTTCCCAGCTCCCATGGGCCACCGTTTCCACCCCTTCCAGACATGCTCTGGGCCCCTGCACTGGACAAGGCCATACAGACACTGCTGGGGGGTTGGAGGGGAAGGGAAATCAAGGTACTCATGTTAATCAGCTGAAAAGGGTATCTTGACCTGGGTCTGGGAATAGATCCTTCACAAAGCCCAAGGTTCCAGCCTTTAAAGCTACAAAATGACAGAACCACAGGGCTGACATACAAAGCACATGTAGATCACATGTGTAGGTACACGTGTGTAGATGCACATGTATGCATGGTGTGTGTTGGTTTTCCAGTCTTCCTCTGCATATGATTGCTGGCTTGCTTTTTTCCTCCACTCACCAGTGGCTCACCCCTGTGGCTCTATCTGCTGCTAATTCGCCCTTTTCAATGGCTGGGTAGACATGCCCCGGACATATACACTACATTTCACTTAGCCATTCCCCTTCTGGAGAACAGTGAGGCTCTTGCTACCATTTTGCTGTTGCAAACAAGGCCAAGAGGCACATTCCTCATGTCTTCCGATATACATGGGTATGTTTCCCTAAGCCTGAGGCTAAAATATGCATTTGTAAGCGCAATTGCTTAGTCATAGGTATGCACATTTTTAGTTTTGATAGACACTGCCCTCCAACAGTAGCTGTGCCAATTTATACTCTATTCCTTGCAAACATGATGGATTCTGTGAACCATAAAAGCACATTGTCTTTTGGCTAAGTTTTATGCTGCCTTCTTTGATTGGGGGCAGTGTGGAGTCCAGCGCAGTCAACAGCCTTGGGTTAATCCCTAAACTGAGAACCACTAAACACCTTGAGAACCTGGGACCTGAGCATCCCTATCCCAAGCTCACCCGTGAAGGCTGAGTGAAGGCCTGGTGCCACGGGCCACCCAACGAGTGATGTGTTTGACCTGTTTCCCCCACAGTTCTTTGTCTTGGATGTTGTCATTAATTTTCGCCGTCTCAGTGAGGGGGATCTGTTCACTCAGTTGAGAAAGATAGTCAAAATGGCTTCCAACGAGGATGAGCGCTTGCCTCCAATTGGCCTGCTGACGTCTGACGGGAGGAGCGAGTGGGCCGAGGCCAGGACAGTCCTCATGAAAGGTCAGCGACAGTGCCCAGTGCCTCTCCATGCCCATCTCATGCTCGTGCCCGTCTGCTTTCCCTCCTCTGGGGTTGGGCCAGGGCCTCATCCCCATCAGTCATAGCGCGGGAGCTCAGGGCCACAGCATGCCCTATCACCAGCCACAGTGCCTCGCTGCTGAAGGCACCTTTTGTGCCCTCGTGTTCCATCTGACATTATCTGGTGTTCTTGGTGGGACTAACTAATGCTGGAACTGGAGATGTCTTGGAATGCTGGGCGGGGGGTGGGGGTTAGCTGGAGGAAGACTGGCTGCAAGTGAGCAGGTGTGTTTTCCTGGTGGGCCGGGGCGGCGCTCACTGAGAGTGGCTAGGGGAGCCGTCGTTGAATGGGGTGTGGGATGCACCCTGCCTCCGGGAAAGTGGTTCGCCACCTCTATCACCTGATCTCTCCATCCTGGGACTCCTCATTTTCAAGCTACCCCTTATCTTGTGGCACTGTTATTATGAAAGTCTCCAAGCATTCCCATAAGAAAGCCAGAAATAATCTGGAAAATTTTTCATCAGCCTTCTGGATAGTACTTTTCAGATCTAAAGCTGGTCCTATTTCAGGAGCTAATGGAATGCCCTCCTTCCTTGCCCACATTAGAGATACTGAAATGAGAAGCAAGACTTCTGTGAATCTCTGTTTGCCCTTCAGAATGTTACTGGGCTAGGCAGTCTAATCAGACTCTCCAGGTCTATTACTGAGGGCCTTGGGCTAGGCCCACAGAGTATGGGAGACAAAGGGGATGAGGCCTCTACCCAGGAGCAGCCCATAATGGGAAGAGGAAGAGAGGGCATGGGGAGGAGACTCACATCCAGGGGCATGCAGCACTGACCCACATGAGGCATCAAAAACATGCTCCAGGACTTCAGAGAGGGGAGGGAGCCAGCCCTTTAGAGTGGGATTGTGAAAGGCTCTGTTAGAAGAGGTGGGAATGGAGCAAGGCCCCATGTCATGAGTGAGAAGAGCTGGAGGGAAGGATGGTACCCAGGCAGGCAGACCAACCCTGGGCAAAGCCTGCTGCCCAGCAGGGACACACTCACCCTGCCCCTGGGGTGAGGAGGAGAACAGCCGTCCAGCTAAGGTGGCCTGAGCCAGATGTGCTGGGCCTGGCTGTCTGACAACAGGCACTTGCATTTTCTGGTCTCTCTCTCTCTAGAAGGGTCTTCCCCCACAGCCAGCTGGCTCCTTGCCCCATGCAGAACTCAGCCCACGTGTCCGGCCCCAGGCCCTCCTTGGGCCTCCTTCCCGAACACTCTGTCACTGTGGCCCCTTCTCTTACCTTGATTCTGTTGCTTACTTTCTGAGAACAGCTTTGCATTCGTTCAATGAATGCTGATTATCTGCCTTCCCCCCTCACCCTCTGCCCCCTGCCTGTAAGGTCAGAAGGACAGGGACCTTGTCTGTTTGGTTTAATTTCTTAGAAAAACAGTCAGGGGCCAGTTACATTTATTAAATAAAAGAGGGAAGGGTGATTAAAAATGCAAGGCCCCAGACTTATTCCCCACTTACCAAATTCATTATTATTTCCTCCAATTATTGGGCACCTGCTGAATGCTGTCCTAAATAGGGGGCTGTATGGGCCACAGAGAGGTTGATAGCTGACTATCCTCCCTGACCTAACCTCACCTCGTACTGGAGAATTAATAACTTAGCATTCCAGAATGAGTTAATTCCCTCAGGAGACCATGGTGTAATCAAATCCCACTCCTCCCCACTGCAGGGACAGACAGGCATCAAGATAATCGCCTCTGCCTCCAACATAGTTTCCACTTTATTAGCAGGCCAGGCCCAAGACACGCCCTTCAGGGCTGGCCAGATTGCTCAGGTCTGAGTGCTTGGGCTATGGATCAGAATTGATTTGTTAATGGCACTTGATCTGGCTTTCTGAATGAGTGCTGTATCTGAGAGAAATGTGACAGAAAGGAGGGGACACACGAGCCTCCCTTTGGGTAATCCAATTAATCCAGTTAGCGCCAACTGTATCATCTACACAGCGGGAAAGTGATCCTTCACAGAGTCCCCCTCCCCGGAGCAGCCCTGCCTATGGAACAGAAACAGGGAGATCATTTACAAAATGATTTTGGTTTGCCAGTGAGAGTATGGCAGCTTGGGCCAGGGTTGAGAGTGAAAGAGACACCAGTGAGGTCAAGGCCATTAGAAGCGAGAACAATTCCTGGACTTTTTATCTAAGCCATGAGTGGATGTTGGTGCCATTTAGTAAGAGGTCAAGGAGTGGGTACAGGATGGAGAAATCATTGCCAAGCATGTTGGGTTCGAGGTACTTGAGTCATCTAGGTGGAGACGTCAAGCTCGATCTATGCTTTTGGAGCCCAAGGAAGAGGTCAGTACAGAGCTATAAATTTGAGAGCCATCAGCACATAAATGATCCTTAAAGTCGTGGACCTGGGTGAGATCATCTAGAAACAGAAGACCAGGGGGCCTGGAGGTCATGTAGAGAAAGATGCAAAGGGGATTGAGAAAGAACAGCCCCTAAAGTAAAGGAAACCCAGGAGAAGAGTCACAGAGATTCAGGAGGGAAGGAGCACCCAGCGACGTGGAATGCCGTGGAGAGCTAGGAAGAACAGGTCACGGGAGACCAGGCTTGGCAATCCTGAGACTGTCACCGGGCTTGCTGAGGGTCAGATCGGAGTAGCAGGAAGAGCAAATGGTTGCACACTGATGGAAGTGGTCCAACAGCACAAAGAACTTGTCAATGAGGCAGTCAATGAGTTGAGGCAGTCAATGAGTTGAACCAGTGAGAACGGTTGACTTTTTTCAGATATTTTGATACTAAAAGGAGCAGAAAAATGAGGGATTGCTGAAAGAGGTCAAGGGAGGTGTTTTTAGGAGAGAGAAAAATGTGTGGAAGGAATTCAGTAAAAGAAATTGGCGAAGAGATATGAGATAAATTGAGGGGTGGAATTCTTGCAAAGGCAAAAGAAAATGGAACTCAGAAAATAAGAGGACTTTGGTTGGTATAAGGTGAAATGGAAAGCTTGGGCATGAAACTGTGGTGGTAGAGTGTGCAGAGGCTCCCAACTGGTACCAGATGGTCTCAGATCACAGCCTTGAGATAAGAGGTAAGAGGAAAGATAAGAGATAAGAGGTGGGCGTTGGATTCTGAAGACGAAGTAGAATGTATGAAATAGCCTCTTGGAAAGTAGGAAAGAGGACTTGAAAAACTTGATAAGATTTATGGACAGTGTTGAGCTCATATACGTTTTCAGAGAAGCTAATTAACATTGTTATGTGACCTTCCCCACCAATGCTCAGCTCCTCAGGTTCAGCCAGAGTTGGTGAGTGTAACTGGCAGGGACGGTCAAGGTGTGGCAGGGAACGGTCATGCTGGAATCTGAGCTGAGTAAGGAAGTGTGTTCAAATCTGCTCGGGCAGCTGTAACAAAGTACCACAGACTGGGCGGCTTCAACAGCAGATACCTGCTATCTTACAGTTCAGCAGGGTGGGTTTCTCCTGAGGCTCTCTCCTTGGCTTGTGGATGCCACCTTATCCCTGTTTCTTCATGTGGTCTTTCCTCTGTGCGTATCTGCATCCTAATCTCTTTTTATAAGTTGACCAGTCATATGAAATTAGACTTCACCCAAATGGCCTTGTTTAACTTAATTATCTCTATAAAGGTCCCATCTCCAAATACAGTCACATTCTGAGCTGCTGGGAGTTAGGACTTCAACACAGGAATTTTTGGGATGACACAATTTGCCCCATAAGACGAATGAAGTGACAGACAAGGTAGATGACAGATAGTGAGAGCTCAGTAGGGCCAAGGGGTTTGGCCGTCTTGGTGACATGAGATGTGTTCAGTGGGTATCAGAGGATGTGAACTAGAAAGCTAGAAGTGTGGTCAGAGTGTGGGTGCTTGAAACTGAGACTTGAGAGTTGGTGGGCTCCTGGTAGACAGAAGTTCCCAGA
>PVKP010043940.1:0-17034 GCA_004027715.1 Plecturocebus donacophilus
GATCATCCTAAGCAAAAAGAACAAAGCTGGAAGCATCATGCTACCTGACTGAAAACTATACTACAAGGCTACAGTAACCAAAAGAGCATGGTACTCGTACTAAAACAGATATATAGACCAATGGAATAGAACAGAGGCCTCATAATAATGCCACACATCTACAACCGTCTGATCTTTGACAAACCTGACAAAAACAAGCAATGGGGAAAGGATTCCCTATTTAATAAATGATGTTGAGAAAACTGCCTAGCCATATGTAGAAAACTGAAACTGGACCCCTTCCTTACACCCTATTCAAAAATTAACTCAAGATGGATTAAGGATTTAAACATAAGACCTAAAACCATAAAAACCCTAAAAGAAAACCTAGGCAATACCATTCAAGACATAGGCATGGACAAAGACTTCTGACTAAAACACCAAAAGCAATGGCAACAAAAGCCAAAAGTGACAAATGGGATCTAATTAAAGACCTTCTGCATAGCAAAAGAAACTATCATTAGAGTGAACAGGCAACATACAGAAGGGGAGAAAATGTTTCCAATCTATGCATCTGACAAAGGGCTAATATCGAGAATCTACAAAGAACTTAAACAAATTTACAAGAAAAAAACAACCCCATCAAAAAGTGGGTGAAGGACACGAGCAGATACTTCTCAGAAGGAGACATTTGTCACAACTGGTGAGGTGGGGATGCTACTGGCATGTAGTGAGGCTAAGGATACCACTAAATGGCTTAAGATGCCACTAAATGTTCTGCAATGCGCAGGACAGTCTTCCCTCTCCTGCACCCAAAGCATTATCCAGCCCAGAAGGTTAACAATGCTAAGGTTCAATAGCAAAGACGTAGAATCACTCTAAATGCCCACCAGTGACAGACTGGATAAAGAAACTGTGGTACATATATGCTGTGGAATACTATGCAGTCATTAAAAATAATGAGTTCATGCCTTCTAGGGACATGAATGGAGCTGGAGACTATCATCCTTAGCAAATTGACATAGGAACATGAAACTAAATACTGCATGTTCTTACTTATAAGTGGGAGCTAAATGATGAGAACACATGGAACCGTAGAGGGGAACAACACACTCTGAAGCCTATTGGAGGGTGGAGAGGGGAGGAGGGAGAGGACCAGAAAAATAACGAATAATGAAATAATCTGTACAACAAACCCCCATGACACAAGTTGCCTATGTAACAAACCTGCACTTGTACCCCTGAACTTAAAGTAAAAGTTTAAAAAAAGAAACAGTGTTAAGATCGACAAAGCTTGCACTAGACAATGCATACAGAGTCAGACCTTGGGTAGAGACGAAACAGGAAGGAAGTGTCAAAACTGTGGAATCTCTTGGTTTCTTTCATCACAAAATGTGCAGAAGCCAAGAACATAGGAAAATTGAGAAGAGTTAAGGTCTGCTCAAAACTGTATTGTTTGTACACTCACAGTTCATGGTCTCTCTGGCGATAAGAATTAGAAATGTTTGAAACAGCATAATAACAAGGAGAGTGCATAGTCATTAGAGGTGGGGTACATTTTGCTCTAGTTAGCTGCACTGCAGAGGAGGAGTTTGGGAGAAATTTGTCCCTCAGCTCAAAAAAAAATTATGAAAGAGAAGATTATAACTTGTCTTTTAAAAGGCTAACTTGAATGCATGTGCTTCAGCAGGGGGTCCCCAATCCCCAGGCCATAGATGGGTACTGGTCCGTGGCCTGTTAGGAACTGGGGCTCAGAGCAGGAGGTGAGCAGTGGGCCAGCGAACATTACTGCCTGAACTCCACCTCCTGACAGATCAGTGGCAGCATTGGAGTCTCATAGGAGCACAAACCCTCCTGTGAACTGCACTGTGTGAGGGATCTAGGTTTTGTGATCCTGATGAGAATCTAGTACCTGCTGATCTGAGGTGGAGTAGTTTCATCCCAAATCCATCCCCCGACACTGTGGAAAAATTGTCTTCCATGAAACCAGTCCCTGGTGCCAACATGGCTGGAGACTGCTGTTCTACAGGGAGCCTCAGCACATTGCTGACCTATTGTTTCTCCCACTGATTCACGTCAGTGCAGGGCAGTGGTTCTCAAAATGTGGTCCCCAGAGCTGTGGCATCAGCAGCACCTGAGGACTTCCCAGAAATTCAGATTTTCAAGTCCCATTTCAGACCTGCTGGATCAGAAGCTCTGGGGATGAGGACCAGCACCATTATTATTATTATTACTACTACTATTTTTGAGATACGGTCTCACTCTGTCACCCAGGCTGGAGCACAGTGGCTCAGTCTCAGCACACTACAACCTCTGCCTTCCAGTCTCAGGTGATCCTCTCACTTCAGCCTCCCAAGTAGCTAGGACCACAGGCATGCACCACTACGCCTGGCTAATTTTTGTATTTTTTGTTAGAGATGGGATTTTGCCATGTTGTCCAGGCTGGTCTTAAACTCCTGGGTTCAAGCGATCCACCGCATTGAACCTCCCAATGTGCTGGGATTACAGGTGTTAACCACTGTACCTGGCGCCCAGCTGTATATTTTAAACAACCCCTCCAGATGGCTCTGATGCATACACCAAGGTAATAACTAATATTGCTGCCTATCAGTTTTTCCTCACCTGTTCCTCTAATTGAGGTCATGGCCTGGGCTAAGGAAAAGTTCATTTTATTGATTCTCTGTGTAGGAGGGCTTGGGTTTGAAGCTATCTAAGCTGTTACTTAGTCTGTTTTCCCTGCAGATTCCGTTGCCCTGCAGGCAATGATACTCTACCAAGAACTCTGCTGTCCTTTGCACGCTTAATCCACTTAACCCGCAAATGACAGTAGAGTTGATATTACCAACTCAGTTTTAGAAGTTAGGAAACAGAAAACAAAGATTAACTTGCTTAGAATTATGTAGCTAGTAATTGCAGAGGAAGCAATTGAACCCAGGTCTACCCAGCCCATATTCTCTATCCTACACAACAGTGGACTTCTGATGCCCAAAGCACTTTGTTAGAGAATGACCAACTTCCTTTAAGTAAATGCTCTGGTGTCCTTCCTTTTAGTAAGAAAACCAGATACATTACTGTCTTAGAGTATGCAACATTAGGCTATGACCTTTATGGTTTGTTTAGTTAGGGCCTGTATCAGGGTGAAGTCTACTCCCTTCGCCAGGAAACATTATTTCTTTTTCATTTGGGAGTACTGGCAGCATTGTGAGAGACAATAACATTGCTACTGGTTTTCACAGCAGTAATGAAAGGCACTGGGATAGATTTAACAAGTGTCTCCTTATGTCTTCTAGTCTTTACAGAAGCTTAGCAAGTGAATTTAGAATATGTTCTGAAAAATGTTTTTATTACAATTTTTTCTTCTCAATCTTAAAAATGAATCCTGTAAGACCCCTGTTCAACTTTTAGTTCGAAAAGAGAACTCTTTTTGGTCTGGCGTGGTGACTCATGCCTGTAATCTCAGCACTTTGGGAGGCTGATATGGGCAGCTCATTTGAGGTTAGGAGTTCTCAACCCACCTGGCCAACATGGTGAAACCTCGTCTCTACTGAAAATACAAAAATTAGCCAGATGTGGTGGCACGCACCTGTAATCTCAGCTACTTGGGAGGCTGAGGCAGGAGAATCGCTTGAACCTGGGAGGCGGAGGTTGCAGTGAGCCGAGATTATGCCACTGCACTCCAGCCTGGCGACACAGTGAGAGCTTGTATCAGAAAAAAAAAAAAGAGAGAGAGAGAGAGAGAGAGAGAGAGAATTTTTTTGTGGAAATATAAGGAATTCAAGTACCTGATATGATGAGAATCAAAGAAACTCGGGACGGATACTTGAAAGGCACAGATGAAGTGATATTTGATAAGTCTATGGGTTACTCCAATTAGAAAAAGGCAAAGGGTGGCCAGGTACTGTGGTTCCTGCCTGTAATCCTAGCCCTTTGGGAGGGCAAGGTGGGTGGATCATTTGAGGTCAGGGGTTTGAGACCAGCCTGGCCAACATGGAGAAACTCTGCCTCTACTAAAAATACAAAAACTAGCCAAGCGTGGTGGCAGGCACCTGTAGTTCCAGCTACTCCAGAGGTTGAGGCAGGAGAATCGCTTGTACCCAGGAAGTGGAGGTTGCAGTGAGCTGAGATTGGGCTACTGCACTCCAGCCTGGGCGACAGAGTGAGACTCAGTCACAGAAAAAGGAAACAAAAGAAAGAAAGAAAGAAAAAGACAAAGGGTAAAACTGTGGTGGAAGAAGAGGGGGCCAAGATTTGTGGAGAGGATCTTATTCTTCTAGGAGACCATCGAGGGAGTTCAACAGAAACGCAATGGAGAAAATGAAATACATTCAAACTCTCTTATCTGCTTGAAAGATTCCACATAAGCTTGACAATAGTACAGTGTGTTTTTGTAGATGTGTGCTCTATGGGGTGTTGTGTTTTTCTCGCATTAGTACATACCAGTTACCCGAAGTTTATCTGTACCAACCACAACTTCCTTCTCATCTACAGTAAATAGTGGTTTGCCGTTGTTGGAGTTGATCTGAAACTGTTGACTCTGGACTTCTACCATTTTGGGACCTGCAGAATTAATTAAAACAGTTTATTATAAACTGATCACTACAAGCAGTGTCAAAACCTCTAATTTTACACATGCGATGTCACCCAACAATATCAAGTAACTAAAGATTTCGTTGTTGTCACCAGTAGTGATATGGAATGACTCTGTGATTAAACTTTGCAACTTTTTTTTTTCTGGAGTGCTGTGAGGCTGGAGTGCAGTGGCACGATCTCAACTCACTGCAACCTCCGCCTCCCGGGTTCAAGCAATTCTCCTGCCTCAGCCTCCAAAGTAGCTGGGACTACAGGCACACGCCACCACGCCCAGCTAATTTTGTATTTTTTAGTAGAGACAGGGTTTCACCATGTTGGCCAGGATGGTCTCGATCTCTTGACCTTGTGATCCACCTGCCTCGGCCTCTCAAAGTGCTGGGATTAACTTTGCAACTTTTAAGTCTAAATCTATTGTATTATTAAAATTAATTTATGTGAAATATATGTTAACCTATATCAACAAATGTACAAATACATTACTTAAGAGCTTCTTCTTTAAGATTTTAAATACTTGCCCAAAATAGTTCTATCCATGGTTAAACTTGTATTCTTTTGGTTATTAAGCACCTAAGAATATTGCATTCCGAAAGGCGAGATTTGTGAAAGACCATCTTACAAATGGCTCACTTTAACAGTCAAAGTTAAGCCAGAAGATGAATCATATCCCGAATCTCTTCTCTGCCATTATTCTCAGAAGAGCTGCTCGCCCCTCACTCCACAGGGAAAACAGGCATCACTGTGGAAGAACACCTTCCTGTTTTTGCCCTCCCTAAGAAATGTTTGACTTTTCCGGCGTGCCTTATGTTTCACTTTTGGGTCCAAGCTTACTCCCTTCACCTGAGCTCTAGCCCCATTTCTTTCCAGCTCTTTCACCTATTCAGCAGGCGGTTTGTGGGTGCCCACTCACGCTGTGACGTTCAGGTGTGTGAGGGTGAGGTCACGAATGCTTGGCACTCATCATATGTGTTCCCCAATTCTTCTTTGATGCTTCCACACTTTCCAACCCAGGCAGCCTCATGGATTCATCTCCCTAGAGCACAGCCTTCATCATCTACTTAAGAAACCACGAGTTCCCCCATTTGTTTATGTTAGCTTTATACTCTTTCTGTAAAAGTAAGTTGAGGCTGGGTGCTGTGGCTCACGCCTGTCGTTCTAGTACTTTTGGAGGCCGATGGGGGCTGATCACCTGAAGTCAGGATTTGAGACCAGCCTGGCCAACATGCAGAAACCCCATCTCTACTAAAAATACAAAAATTAGCCGGGTGTGGTGGTGTGTGCCTGTAATCCCAGCTACCCAGGAGGCTAAGGCAGAAGAATCACCGGAACTCGGGAGGCAGAGGCTGCAGTGAGTTGAGATCGCGCCACTGCACTCTAGCCTGGGTGCCAGAGTGAGACTCCATCTCAGATAAATAAATAAGGAAGTAAGTAAGTTGAGAAAATAAGTCATATCTCATAAGTTTTGTGTGTGTGTCCCCTTGACCCTAACAGTTCTCATAAAAATGTTTGGATACCTGGTAGAAATTAAGTAAAGCCTTTCTATTAGTGTATTGATCAGTTTTGGACATGGTCATCCAAGTGTTCTTACATAGTTTTAATAATTTGTATTTAAAACTCTCCAGTGAGTCTTCATTTAAATAAATAAATATTTTTGGTGAGAGTTCCAGTTATAAAGCTTACTTTTTTTCTCTACACTGTATCTCCTTTTCTTTACTTTTTTTTTAAAGCTTCACTTTATTTTTTGTTATTTGTATGTTTCTCTCCCCCATCTGAGACTCAGAGTTCCTTTTACCTCTTCTACATCACTGATATGCCTACATATTAATTATATAAATGCTGATTTGCATTTAACGATGACTATGAAGTTATCTGACTTTAAAATTGAGAAATAACTGGAATAATTAATCCAGTAAGAGTTCATTGTTTTGCTCACCAGCGGCTCATCTTACAATTCTAGGAGGCCTTATGTATAAGGGGTTGAACTAAGTGACATATTTTTTCTATAGCTATTACATCAATAAGATATCCAACAGTTAAGCTTAGTTTCATAGTAAGTCTGAGTAGCAGTCTGATTCTGTGGTCCACTAAAAAGAAAAGCATGTGAGCCTGGTTTCACAATTGGCTAAGTGCTGGGATGCAAGCATGATAGAGTCTTGACTAGGAATTCCTGGTCCATCCATCGAGGCTAAGAGCAGCGTCTGGAGATGGCGACGCCTGAAGTGGCAGGAAGAAAGAGCTCATGCTTTCCTGATGAAGGAAGAATAGTGATCTCCAGGCAAAGGAAACTACTTGAGCTAAGGCAGAGCAGTGAATAAAATCCCATCTTCATTTTATTAAAAATAGACACTGCATATTCAAATTTAAATATGCTTTCCACTTCAGAGGAAGGTGTACTGTTCTTCAATAGCTATGGAGTTTGTAATTAATTTCCAACTTTTATTAATACTCTAGCAGTTTTTTCTAATTGGACATGGATTAGAGCTGAGGATGTAATCGTCTTTTGCAGTAGAGGTCTTTAAGAAATAAAATACAAATTCTACCTTGTTGATAGGAAAAGAGTTATCTGTACAGCACCATTTTTAATGAAAGCCTTTGGTACAAAGAAAAAAAGTTAATGGTCTTGTGATCTGATTAATTAAGTTTGGGAAATTAGCTTAAGGGTTTTTCTAGTGAAAATACCATCAAATTCTTCCTTACGTACAATGCATCTCATTAGCAACTTTCTTTTGTTCCTTCGGGTATCTTTAATTTAAAATAAAATCATTTAGAAACAAATATCACAAAGTCCCTTAAAAAAAGGAAACGTATATTCTGCTATTGCAAATATGGTATCACAGAGAAAGGACTGGAGTGGAAGCACACAACTGCGCTTGTTAGCTCTACTACTTCCGTGGCATAATCTTGTATTATACAGTTCCACTTTATAAGCCTGGAACGAATGACTTTTACTTGTGTTAAATAAACTAAAATAAAATAAAATAAGAGACCAGAATTGAGAATTCCCTGATCAGACAAAGCTAGTTATGCTGTGCCAGTGAACTTAGGTTATTTCTAGTAAATGTCTCTGATAATCATAAGCAAAACTTATGTAGCCTTCCAAAAGTGCTATAGGATGATCACTTTTCTATTTAATTATTTTTTGAGACAGAGTCATGCTCTGTCACCCAGGCTGGAGTGCAGTGGCATGATCTCAGCTCACTGCAGCCTCCACCTCCTGGGTTCAAGCGATTCTCCTGCCTCAGCCTCCTGAGTAGTGCCCACCACCACACCTGGCTGATTTTTGTATTTTTAATGGAGATGGAGTTTTGCCGTGTTGCCCAGGCTGGTCTTGAACTCTTGGCCTCAAGTGATCCACCCACCTCAGCCTCCCAAAGAATTGGAATTACAGGCATGAGCCACTGCGCCCAGCCAGATGACCACTTTTAACCATCTGGAAAACCTGACTGTAATAACCAGTCATTGTAAAGGTTAAACAACCTCCTCATTTTCACCATATATATATGTATATGTATATATATGTGTGTGTGTATGTATATATATATATATATATACACACACACACATACACACACACACACACACACACACACACACACACACACACACACACACACATATGCCATGCCATAGTACCTGAGTTCCCTGTTACCACAAATTGAAGTCTCCTGGTTTCAGAACTGTATTTTGAATGCACAATAAACTCTTAAATTTAACATTTGATTTGATTGATTTTTGACCTCGGTATGGCCGATTCCGTTCTTTCAGGTCAATCTGTCACGTCCATGTACCATGAGTCACGGACCTACAATGACTAGGCAAGGGCCCCATGCTGTTCATAGCAAATGCCTTGGACGGATCCCCCTTTCTTATTCCCGGCTGGCTCTGTTAAAGTTCTGCCATCTGTCTTGGCTGCTAAACCGTGGCTTTGTTTCTCACTCATGATGATCTCTATGACCCATCGGACCTTTGAGGCCATGACTCCAACTTGGCTTGAAACTTTTTCTACTTTAGACCACCCTCGATAGGCCACTTTGCCTCATCCATCCCCTAGAACCCTTTCCTATCTGCCAACTGGGTTCTCAGCCCATCCCATCCTATACAATCTTTTATTAGTTCCTCTCTTCATTTATTTAACAAATATTTATTGTATAGCCTAGAAAATATAAAAAGGAAGCCTGAATCATGAATTGTGGCATTAACTGAATTGAAAAAATTCTAATTCCAGTGAGTGAATCAAATTATTATACATGCATTTCTTAAAATATTATGTAGCCATTAAAATAATGCTATGAATTTTTAAAAATAATTTCATAGCATTATTAAATTGGAAAAGGATGGACTTCTGGGTGGCTGATTACCATGCCGGCTCTATAGTAATCAGTTTCCCAAAAGCTCATCCCCAAACTCTAAGGAATAACTTTACAGCTATAAAAATTCCACATAAACCACACCCTTGCATTACTTAAAGGCAGAACTGTGAGTTGAGGGAGAAAAATTAACAAGTGCCAGGACTACAACTGCTCATACACCTGCTCTATCACATGAGCAAAGGCCATGGGGAGGACAGCTGAGGAGCCTTAGTGAGAGGCCACTTAGGGAATGGACCAAAGTAATGCAGGTAATGAATGCTAAATGAGCTGGGATAAAAATCCTGATATCAGACAAAGTGAAATTAAAGTCAAAAGCATTAAATATGACAAAAGGATTTAATGCTAAACTTGCAACCCACAACAAGACATCTCCCCCAAATATCACACCAACTACCTTTATGAAACAAAAATCAAACATGTGAGGACCCATACAACACACTGATAGCACTAAATTTAATACATCACTTTCAGTACAAGACAGGTCAAATGACTAACAAGCAAGTGAGGAGATGGTCTAAAAAAAACTCAGTGAGGCAAGTCTTACAACATAGACTGAACATGAAGCTCTTATAATGGAGGATACACATTCTCCTCAACTGCCCGTGGCACATTTACTGAAACTGATCACATATCAGGGCACAAGGTAAACATCAGTGACTTTCATAACATAGAAAGACCACAAATAATACTCCCTAAACACAATGCAATAAATCTAGAATTTGCTGACACAAATAAAAAGACAGAAAAGTCCATTCACCCAGAAATTTAAAAGTCTCTTTTTAAATAACTTTTGGGTGAAATACAAAAAGAAATTACAGAATTAAAGAAAATAATGACATTGAAAACACTGTGTTTTAGAATCTGTGGCATGCATGTAAAGCATGACAAGAGGAAAATTCATTGTACTAAATATCTCTGTCAATAAAAATATGAATTGGCTGGGCGTGGTAGCTCACGTCTGTAATCCTAGCACTTTGGGAGGCTGAGGTGGGTGGATCATGTGAGGTCAGGAGTTCGGGAACAGCCTGGCTAACATGGTGAAATCCCGTCTTTACTAAAAATACAAAAATTAGCCGGGCGTGGTGGTGCATGCCTGCAATCCCAGCTATCCGAGAGGCTGAGGCAGAATTGCTTGAACCCAGGAGGCTGAGGCTGTAGTGAACCAAGACGCTGCCATTGTACTCCAGCCTGGGCAACAGAGTGAAAACTCTGTCTCAAAAAAAAAAAAAAAAAAAGAACTAAGTTCCTAATTGAAAAGTCTAGAAACAGAACAATAAAGTGAGTCAAAAGAAAGAAGCACAAGGATGGAAATAATAAAAATAAAAACAGAAATTAACAAGGAAGAAAACAGTATAAAAGAGATCTAATAAATCAAAATTCTATTTTTTGAGAAAATTAGCAAAATAAATAAAACACTAGCTAAGCTGATAAAAATGAGACAACACAAATACACAAAATAAGGAATGATAAGTGAAAAATAGCCATTGAATTAGAAGAAATAAAAAAAGAGGTACTACTATGCAGACCTCTCTGCAAATAAGTTTGAACACCACGATGAAACAGGCAGTTTCATAGGGAAATAGAGATTGCTAAAACTGACCTCATTAAATTAGAAAGTTTAATCAGACTTGTGTGTATAGAAGAAATGGGAAGTTGAAAAACTACCCCACAAAATGTAAGCAAGCATAGATGGTGTCATAAGTGAATTCTAACAAATCTTCAAAGGCTGGATAGTCTCAAATGCTCTGTAAATTACTTCAGAGTGTGGAAATTAAGTAACTTTAATACTGATACCTAAATGAGAAAAGCAAGCACAAAGAAAAAAATACTAAAAGCTGATATTACGCATGAATGCAAAAAATTCTAAACAGAAGTACCAGAAAGAAGCAGAGGACAACACCACCTTAAGAAAATAATGTACCTTGATTAAGTGATATGTATTCCAGGAATGCAAGGGTGACTTTAAGTAAGGAATGATGAACATCATACTAATTAATCTAATAAAAATAAATCAAATTATCTTCATAGATGTTGAAAAAGTATTTGGCAAAATTCAGCACATATTTATGATCAGTGAACATTCTGAAAAATAGGTATTGAGTGATGCTGTCTTAACATGGTAAAATAGATGTATTTTAACCATAAGGCAAATATATCTTATTTAATACAGAAAGACTAGAAGCATTTCTACTACAATTGGAAACAAGGCAAGGATATCCACTTTGTCCACTGCTACTCAACATTGTGGAGCAGAGGTTTGAGTCAATGAAACTTATTTACAAAGTAAAATCAATTAGAGGTGTGTGATTGAGTAAAGTAAAATTGTCTATTTGCAGATGATATAATAGTGTATCTGACAAACCCCAAAGTCTCTGATTAAAGTAAGTAAGCTGCTGGGCTCAGTGACTCACACCTGTGATCCCAGCACTTTGGGAGGCTGATGCAGGTGGATCACCTGAGGTCAGGAGTTTGAAACCGGTCTGGCCAACATGGAGAAACCCCATCTCTACTAAAACTACAAAAATTAGCCAGGAGTGGTGGTGCGTGCCTGTAATTCCAGCTACTCAGGAGGCTGAGGCAGGAGAATTGCTTGAACCCAGAGGCAGAGGTTGCAGAGAGCCGAGCTCATGCCATTGCACTCCAGGTTGGGTGACAAGAGTAAAACTCCATCTCAAAAAAAAAATAGTAACTCAACTAATTAAATAATTCATCAAACCGGCAGCATATAAAATTAACATACAATAATCAATAACTTCAATCTATACAAACAAAAGTTAAAATAAATAATATGGAGAAAATGCCATTTACAATAACAACAAAGATGATTAAAAATTTAGAAATTCATTTAATAAGATATGTGTGAAAAATATATCAGGAAAAATATGAAATACTTTTTTTTTTTGAGATGGAGTCTTGCTCTGTCACCAGGCTGAAGTGCAGTGGCACGATCTCGGCTCACTGCAACCTCCACCTCCCA
This sequence comes from Plecturocebus donacophilus, assembly GCA_004027715.1. Lineage (NCBI taxonomy): Eukaryota > Metazoa > Chordata > Mammalia > Primates > Pitheciidae > Plecturocebus > Plecturocebus donacophilus. The sequence goes on from PVKP010043940.1 coordinate 11,914, forward strand.
GGTTCAAATGACTCTCCTGTGTCACCCTCCTGAGTAGCTGGGACTACAGGTGCACTCTGCCACGCTCAGTTAATTTTCGTATTTTTAGTAGTAATGGCATTTCATCATGTTGGCCAGGATGGTCTCAATCTCTTGACTTTGTGATCCGTCCACCTCGGCCTCCAGAGTGCTGGGATTAAGGGCATGAGCCACTGTGCCTGGCCAGAAATACTTCTAAAAGACACTTGTATAAATGAAAAGACATTCCACATTCTTGGATAGGGTGACCCAACAGGATAGGATGTCATTTCTTCCAGAGTTAATTTATAAATTCAATGCAATCATAGTAATAATGTCCATAAACTATGTTATAGAATTAGCAAATTGATGCAAAAGTTCACATGTAAAAACAAATATACAAGAATAGCTTGGAAAAAGAAAACGCAAGGAAGACCAGCCCCACTAGACATTAAAACATACCATGTTGTCTCCATAATTAAAAGCATGTGGTAATCAGTCATGGAAACACAAATAGACTAGGGCAAGCTTGTCCAACCTACAGCCTGCGGGCTGCACGTGGCCCAGGACAGCTTTGAATTCGGCCCAACACAAAATTGTAAACTTTCTTAAAGCATTATGGGATTAATTTGCAATTTTTATTTTTAGCTCATCAGCTATCGTTAGTGTATTTTATATGTGGTCTAAGACAATTATTCTTCTTCCACTGTGGCCCAGGGAAGCCAAAAGATTGGATACCACTGAAGTAGTGGGATAAAATAGAAAATCAATAATTAGACCCTGATAGACATAGAAATCTAGTATATGATAATGACAGCATTTCAAGTTTAGAGATGGACTTTTTTTTTTTTTTTTTTTTTTGAGACAGATTCTCACTCTATCACACAGGCTGGAGTGCGGTGGTACGATCTTGGTTCACTGCAACCTCTGCCTCCCAAATTCAAGTGATTCTCCTGCCTCAGCCTCCCCAGTAGCTGGGATTACAGGCATGCACCATCATATCCGGCTAATTTTTGTATTTTTAATAGGGATGGGTTTCACCATGCTGGCCAGGCTGGTCTTGAACTCCGGACCTCAGGTGATCCACAAGTCTTGTCCTCCCAAAGTGCTGGGATTATAGGTGTGAGCTGCTGTGCCTGGCCTAAAGATGGACTTTTAAGTAAATGATGTTGAGATAACTTAGAAAGAATAAAATGAGATTCATATCTCATACCACATAAGAACAAACTTCACATAAATTAGGGATCTAAGTGTTAAAAAGTGAAATAATACAAACACTACCAGAAAACAGGTGAATTCCTTTTTAACTTTGGTACAGAAAAGTCTTTCAAGCAATGATTCAAAATCTACAGGCAATGAAAAAAAGATTCTCCATTTGAATACATAACAATAACAAGTAAAAATAAAAGTGTTACTTGATTAAAAATACCTGATTAAGTTAGATAACAACATAAAAGGTGGATAAAAAAATGTTAGCAGCATATATCCTGGGCAGAAAGCTAATATGCCTAATTGGTAAAGAATTCTTAACAATTGAGGAATAAAAGACAACAATTCTGATAAAAAAATGGGAAAAAAGTCATGAGAAGACAATTCACAACAAAGATACAAAAATGGCCCTCAAACTTATGAAAAAAATTTTCAAACATACTCATCATACAGAAATGCAAATTAAACACTGGCATGCCATTTCTCACTTGTGAGACTGGAAATAATTTAGACACATTCTGTTGGTGAGGCTATCAGAAAATACACTCTCCTACACTGCTGCTGGGAATCTAAATTGTTACCACCTTCTAGAGAAAAATTTGGTAAAATTGAACAAAACTAAGTATGTACATACCAACAATCCCATTTCTAGGAGTCTACCCTGAGGATATACCTCCAAAAATCCAAAATATATATGCAGTTGTTATTCTTTGTGACATAACTGCATAATAGTGAGAACAACCTAAATGTTAATACATACGGGTGAATAGTTAAATAACCATGGTAAAGCCACATAATGGAGTACTATGCAGCTATGAAAAAGAATAAGGAAGACTTCTATGAATTAATATGGAGTAATTTTGAGGACATACAATTAAGTGAAAAAGTAAAGTTCAAAAAACTACTTACTGTATGTTTTCCTCATGCAAATATGAAGGGAGCCTAAGAAACCATACATGTATATATTCTTTTTTTTGCAAATAAAATAGAGGAAGGATATACCTAATATTGAAGAGACTGGCTACTTAGAGGGTTTGGATTGGCAAGAGGTAGGAAGGGGGTGGGGACTGAGGCAGAAGGGATGAAGAGGAAGTCACACTTTCTTGACTGTATCTTTTTGTTCATATCTGAGTCTGCAACCAGTGGTAATGATGCATGCACCCTACTGCTGCACAGATCTCCAAAATAGACACAGTGTTATCCTGTCCTTCAAATAAATTTATCTTTATCTTTTTATAAACTGTGGTTTTCAAAATATGGTACCTCTGTACTTTTAAACATAAACAACTATTTTTGGATTGACTATTGGCTAATATTCAGAACAATTACACAAATTCAGCATTATCCTTGGAATGAAAAACTGGTTTGGAAGATAATTTATTCTATTACCTCTTTTTCCAAAAGTACATCTCATGGTGCCAGTTTCTTTTTTCTGAAGGAACATCTATTTTTTGAGTGGACATTCTGGCTATAATACATCACTATAGAAAGTTATTTTTCTTCTCTTTATTTGGGGCACTGGAAAATGCACTCACATTGGTTTTCTTTCTAACATACTCTTTTCAGTTGGTTTTTCCAGCTGCTGCAGCTGCTAGTCTTATCTTCCTACAGCTGAGGGTTGTTTTTTTTTAATCAAAGCGTTCAATAGCCTCAAGTGAAAGTAAGTTGTCTCTTCACCCATCAGCGCTGTACATTTCAGTATCTTTCCATTTTTGGCTTTACAGTGCTGCCCTGGGTTCAATACACAGTTGGGCCAGGTAGATTTTCTGGAAGCCTTCCTGGCTTAGAAGGCAACTGGTGCTGAGGGTGGCAGATTTGGCTCTCTCCTCCTCCACAGGCATGCTTTAAATTCAATTAACCTTTGAAGAAACTGTTATTTATTCGTAATGAACTAGGAGGAAAGCTTTGAAGAGAAACCTTTTATTTATTCTTCGGTCTACAGACATCATTCCAAATGTTTCTTCCATTGAGTTCAATCATCGGAAAGTCCCTGCTGTTTTTCACAGAAGAGTGGCACACGTCAACCCACACACCGTGGGCATCTTCCTCCTGCTCAGAACTATTACATCCCCACCCTTCTTCATTGTTCACAACATTCTCTTTCTTGACTTCAGAATCCCCACTCCTGAAATGCAATCTGCAGCACTTAATCCTCCATATTCTTGCACTCTTGCTTCCGTTGTGGCCTCTGTAGGCTTGCCCCAGAATTTCTTCTGTATGTGATAATTTGGCACTCGGAAGAAGGGAATCAAAGTCCTAGCAGAAATGAACATATTTTTATGTTTGCGTATTCTTCACTGGGCCAATATCGGAGGGTTCTTTAGTCACAACAAGAGGGTGTCAAGCTGTTATGATTTTGATAACAGTGATTCCTACATCATGACACCCCAGGGTTCCTCTCCCTTACAGAATTGTTGGCCACCTGCTGGTGCAGCAAACAGAAGGATCCGATTACTTCTTTGATGAGGCTATAGAAATCTCCACAACAGAGGATCAACACAAAAGAGAAAAAGCCCATAAATTCCCACCAGTCCAGAGATTCGGTTCCTGGGCATCAGCCTCACTTCATACCTCTACAGCTCTCCAGCTGCTTTCGTCATTTTTCTGCAGAACTTTGAGTATCATTAATCAAGTAACTGCTGGAAATTTAAATACCTCTGCTACTGTTTTTTTCTTTTTTTTTTTTTTAATGCCAGCACTTTCAAAGCCTGTTCCAGTCTTGTGTTTGGAGCTTCTCCTTCCTGTGGCATCTGCCCTGGAAGGTCCTTCATATTCACGTCCTGAGTTGCCACTCTGTTTTCTTAGAAAGATTTCAAAGCAGCAGCCTATATCGTGGTGCCTAGAGAAACACACACTTGAGATAGTACTGACAGTTTGGGCATTGTTGGAAACGGGTTTATAGCGACGGAAAAATCCACAGCAAGACAATGGATGACTCAGCAAGGCTACTTTACTTTCAGCAGGAAGGGTGCAACTGGCAACTCTTTCACACCCTAACAGTGTAAAAGCATTTCTATTTCTCCACATCCTCTCCAGCAGCCGTTGTTTCCTGACTTTTTAATGATCGCCATTGTAACTGGTGTGAGACGATATCTCATTGTGGTTTTAATTTGCATTTCTCTAATGACCAGTGATGATGAGCTTTTTTTCCCTATGTTTGTTGGCCACATAAATGTCTTCTTTTGAGCAGTGTCTGTTCATATTCTTTGCCTACTTTTTGATGGGGTTGTTTTTTTCTTGTAAATTTGTTAAAGTTCCTTGTAGATTCTAGATATTAGCCCTTTGTCAGATGAATAGACTGGAAAAATTTTCTCCCGTTCTGTAGGTTACTCTCACTCTGATGATAGTTTCTTTTGCTGTGCAGAAGCTCTTTAGTTTAATTAGATTGCATTTGTCAATTTTGGCTTTTGTTTCCATTGCTTTTGGTGTTTTAGTCTTGAAGTCTTTGCCCATGCCTATGTCCTAAATGGTATTGCCTAGGTTTTCTTCTAGGGTTTTTATGGTTTCAGGTCTTAAGTTTAAGTCTTTAATTCATCTGGAGTTAATTTTTGTATAAGGTGTAAGGAAGGGATCCAGTTTCAGTTTTCTGTGTATGGCTAGCCAGTTTTCTCAACACCGTTTATGTGGCACATATACACCATGGAATACTATGCAGCCATCAAAAACGATGAGTTTGTGTCCTTTGTAGGGACATGGATGAACCTGGAAACCATCATTCTCAGCAAACTGACACAAGAACACAAAATCAAACACCGCATGTTCTCACTCATAGGTGGGTGTTGAACAATGAGAACACATGGACACAGGGAGGGGAGCACTACACACTGGGGTCTGTTGGGGGAAAATAGGGGAGGGACAGTGGATGGGGGGAGGGACAGTGGGGGGTGGGGAGTTGGGGAGAGATAGCATGGGGAG
>PVKP010043941.1:0-17033 GCA_004027715.1 Plecturocebus donacophilus
GAACATCTGAGAAAATATTTTTGACTATTACAAAAGTTTATTTAACAAAAAGTTTAATATGAAAATGTACATGACCTAATTTTTACATCATAGTAAAACAGGCCCTATGGAGAGAGGACATGGGTTTCTCCGCTAAACAGCCATTATTTATACTCGTTCCAAGGCTTCTAACATGATGATACTATTTCCTCGTATTACCTAAGAAACAGAAAAGTAAATTTGAAAAGAACAACTCATGTCACAGACATACCAATGATGATTTAAGAATTTTCACCAAATCATTAATGGTTTTTCAATATTACATGTCAGTTTTTAAAGCTCTGTTCAAGCAACAGGGACACCAAACACAACTTAAGTCCTTTATAAGACGGACATCTAGATTGAAGGCTAACAATTAGTTTTATGAGATTCTAATGTCAGGTCTCCAATGACTAATTTGACCTTTTTTTTTTTTTTTTTTTGAGACAGAGTCTCACTGTGTTGCCCAGGCTACAGTGTAGTGGCACAATCTTGGCTCAATGCAGCCTCTGCCACTTGGGTTCAAGCAATTCTCCTGCCTCAGCCTCCCAAGTAGCTGGGATTACAGGAGCCCCCGACCATGCCCAGCTAATTTTTGTATTTTTAGTAGAGACAGGATTTCACAATGTAGGCCAGGCTGGTCTGAAACTCCAGACCTCAAGTGATCTGCTTGCCTCAGCCTCCCAAAGTGCTGGGATTGCAGGTGAGAGGTACTGTGCCTGGCCCTAATTTCACCTTCTAAAATGCAGGACTCAAATTTAAATGCTCATCTCTGACTCAATGGGATCTAAAAAATTAACGAGAAAGATGTACAGTAGAGTATGTTAGATACAGTTTGGAGGTATAAGGTCACTGAGGGAACAAACCAGGATGGGAAATTGTGAAAGGCATGCTCTATGAAAATGACATTTTACCTGGGTCATGGAAATTGAGTACCATTTTGAAAAGGAGATAGGAAACTGTAGAACTAAGATAAAGACAAAGTATAAGAGGATAAGGAAGTAATCTAATTTGAATGCACTAAAAAGTTCATGAAGAGAAGCAGGAAAAAAGATAGTTGGCATTCAATCTTGGAAAGCTTCAAATGCCAATCTTAGTGTTTGGAGGACATCAGGAACTAACAATGAGCCAGTGAGTTTCACATTTGGGGGAATGACAATCTTAAGTGTCCTGGCAACAAGATATTATATAAATACATCAAAGTTTGAGTAGGACAGAACCTAGAGGCAGAGAAGTTATAAAGAAAGGGCTCAAGAGAATAGTGCTTGACCCAGTAGACAAGCCATAAATTAAGAATACTTATCTGGGCCTGGTGAGTGGCTCACACCTGTAATCCCAGCACTTTGGGAGACCTAGGCGGGCGGATCACCGGAGATCGGGAGTTCATGACCAGCCTGATCAACATGGAGAAACCCCATCTCTACTAAAAATACAAAATTAGCCATGTGTAGTTGCACATGTCTGTAATCCCAGCTACTTGGGAGTCTGAGACAGGAGAATCACTTGAACCCGGGTGACAGAGGCTGCAGTGAGCTGAGATCATGCCATTGCACTCCAGCCTGGGTGATAAGAGTGAAACTCCGTCTCAAAACAAAAACAAAAAACCAAAAAACGTATCAGAGTATAGCTGAATCAGCTGGTAAATGAATTCAAGAGGGGTAGAAAAAGTGAAACGAGAAGGCTAGGGGACTGAGAACAAGAATTCCCTGATAGACAGTAGATCACAATAATTGATAGATCACCCATAAGTCAAGTAGAATTGGATAGGTGAATGGAGGGGTAGGGGAGGTAGAGGATAGGTAATAATTTGAGGTGTTTATTAGAAAGGGAGGTATTCTAAAAAGATTCAAAGTGGAGCTATGCTTATAGGCAGCTAGAGTAAAAGTAGTTTTAACTTGTTCTTTTCTCTCTGTATCATGCTTGTTTTATTTACAAATACACTATGATTTATTGTGTTCTCCATGCAAATGTAAATGTTACGAGGGCAAGGACTTTGGCACAAAATCCCAGTGCCTAAAACAGTAGCAGGCACACAGAGGGCTCAAGTACCTGCTAAATACTAATAAAAGAACTCACGTGATTATTGCAGCTGACAGAATAGAAGGGAACACAATTGGTAGGAAAAGTGTCTTGGAACCTGGCAGCCAATTATCAGCAACCAATATGATGAGGTAGCAAGGAGCATATTTAAGAAAATGGCTGGGCGTGGTGGCTCCCACCTGTAATCTCAGGCCCAGGCTCCCTTTGGGAGGCCCAGATGGATGGACTGCTTGAACCTAGGAGTTTGAGACCTGCCTGGGCAACATGGCAAAATCCTATCTCTACAAAAACTACAAAAATTAGCCAAGTGTGGTAGTGCACACCTGTGGTTCCAGCTACTTGGGAGGCTGAGGTGGAAGGATAAACTGAGGCTAGGGAGGCTGAGGCCGCAGTAAGCTCTATACTACTGCACTCCGGCCTGGGTGATAGAGTGAGACCTGTCTCAAAACAACAGAATTCAATAAAAACAATGCCCTAAAAATGACAATGGCAACTGAAGGGGTCTAAAGATTCATACTCTTCTTCTAAGTTAAGAATAGAACTACTCTCCGGTTTTTTTGACTGGGACTAGCTATGCTGACCAGGCTGCAGTGCAGCGGCTATTCACAGGCACAATCAAGGCACAATGAAGCCTCAAACTCTTAGGCTCAAATGGTTCTCTTGCCTCAGCCTCTTGAGTAGCTGAGACTACAGGTGCACATCACCATGCTCAGCATAAACCAGGAGTGGAAATGTGTTCACCTAGCTATCAGAATTTTACTTGCATTTTAATGAATTTTTTTTGAGATAGGGTCTTGCTCTATTACCCAGGCTGGAATGCAGTGGCTCAATCACAGCTAACTGCAGTCTTGACCTCCTGGGCTCAAGTGATCCTCCCATTTCAGCCTCTTAAGTAGCTGAGACCAGAAGCATGAGCCACTAAGCCAGGCTAATTTTTAAATTTTCTGTAGAGACAGGGTCTCACCATGTTGCCCAGGCTGATCTCAAACTCCTAGTCTCAAGTGATCCTCCTGCCTTGGCCTCTCAAAGTGCTGGGATTACAGGTGTGAGCCACTGTACCTGGCCAGTTATCAGAATTTTAAATTCCTCATTTTTGGCAACAGATGTTGAACACCACATCTCACTGGCCAAATCAAGAAAAGCTAGCCTTCCTTCCTAGCTTCTTGCTAAATCGATATACTTGTCTTGTCACATAAAATTTAGAAAATAAGGCTAGATGGTGAACTCTGTCCCACCTTATCTGTGGCCCAAAAACATGAAATGTATAATTCCACAAAGACAATCCCTAAGTTTTACATTGCATGATGTTCTGAGTAGTACGATAATACCTCATACTGTCCCTGAACATGGATTATCCCTGTCTTAGCATATCCATGCTGCCCATTAATCAGTTATCTCAGTTTTCCAATTGACTTGTGGTATCAAAGGGTTACCTGTGTTCAAGAAAACAGTCAAGGTTTGCTTAGTAATAGCCTGAAAGTATAAGAGCAGTGATGCTGGCAATATGGATAGGCCAAAGAGAAGCGGAAAAGTGTTTCCTTTAAGTGAAATGGTACAAGTTCTTGACTTAATAAGGAAATAAAAAAAATAGTGTAAGACTGCTAAGATTTATGGTAAGGACGAATCTTCTATCTGTGAGATTGTGAAGAAGTAAAAAGAAATTTGTGCTTAGGGTTCAGTACTGTCTGTGGTTTCTGGTTCCCACTCTGAGGATAAAGGACTACCATAGTGCTCTTCCTCTTTTGTCACTGTGTTTGAGGCTTAATTCTCCAAATCAAACTTGATCAGGTCCAGAATTAAATACTGCTCCTTTTGTTGTGCTTCAGTGATGCTACCGAAGCACAACTCTAGCAAGAGTGCCTGAACTATGTAACATAATAAGATAAAACTCTGGGGGTATCTCAGAAGATAGCTGAGATTTATGATTAGGTAACTATCCAACTGACAGGTTAAAAACAAATTCCTGAAAACACACACATCCTCTTTCTTTTTAAGTGAGGATCTTGCTTTGTCACACAGACTGGAGTGCAGTGGTGTGATCTCAGCTTACTGCAGCTTCGACTTCTGGGTTCAAGTGAGCTTCCTGCCTCAGTCTCCTGAGTAGCTGGGACTACAGGTGCATACCACCATGCCCAGCTAATTTTCTAAACTTCTTGTAGAGATGAGGTCTCACTATGTTGCCCAGGCTCATCTCGAACTCCTGGGCTCAAGTGATCCTCCTTGCTTCGGCCTCTCAAAGCACTGGGATTACAGGTGTGAGCCACTGTGCCCAGCCAACACATACATATCTGCAATAAAACAGTATTAAGTAATTTCAGTGGCCTCAATGGATCACTGACTTGGATAAGGTAATAATGAAGCCAATTGTCCAACAACTTTTAACAAAATGAACAAAATCTTAACCTATTTGTTTCCCTTCTTCCAACTTTAGCAAAAAGTTCATCTCTGTTCTTGCCTTTTTTTTTTTTGAGACAGTGTTGCTCATGTTGTTCTTGTTGCCCAGGGTGGAGTGCAATGATGTGATCTCCACCTCCCAGGTTTAAGTGATTCTCCTTGAATCACCACCACGCCCAGCCAATTTTTTTATTTTTAGTAGAGACCGGGTTTCTCCATGTTGGTCAGGTTGGTCTCAAACTCTCAAACTCAGGTGATCCGCCCACCTAGGCCTTCCAAAGTGTTGGGATTACAGGCGTGAACCACCACGCAGGGCCGTGTTCTTGCCTTTTAGGTGCCAAATGCTTCCTGAATTCTTTTCAGCAAATTTGTTGGGATGACTAAAAACCTAATCTACCTCCTACTAGAATGAAGATTTATTTGTAAAAATAAAGGTTTAGAGGAAAATCTTGGGGTACCTAGAAAGTGTTTTTATAAGGACTTGGCTACTAATGATGCTGGCAGCCTATTTGACAGAAGCTAACAAGGGAATAAACCTGAAAGACAAGTAAGCTTACATGAAACTTGGGAGTACAGTGTGGTATCTGGAGACTCTGAATTGTTTTTTCAGTCATGACTATTGATTTGCTTTTCAAAATACAGTAATGAAAAAGTATATGAATTAAGTAATAACCCAAACCTTGGGAGGAATGGTTTGTAAAAAATTAAATAGGCAGAGATGTCAAAATAGGTCTAACTTCAACTCTACTGCTCAAACTTAAAAAATCAAGGTTAAGGATGGGCATGGTGGCTCACGAGGTCAGGAGTTGGAGACCAGCCGGGCCAAGATGGTAAACCCTGTCTCTACTAAAAATTAGCCGGCACAGTGGCAGGCACCTGTAATCCCAGCTACTTGGGAGGCTGAGGCAGGAGAATCACTTGAACCCAGGAGGTGGAGGTTGCAGTGAGCTGAGATCACGCTACTGCACTTCAGCCTGGGCAACGAGAGTAAGACTGTCTCAGAGGGAAAAAAAAAAAGTTAATAAATCAAGGCTAATAATTAGCAACTCAATAATTTGCTAAAAGTCTTTATGCTCAATAATTTGCTAAAAGTAAGTTGTCCTTTTTGGTTCACTTTTTTCAAGAACTTTGGGCTTACCACTTTATTAGGTATGTTGTCCTGTGTTAGACAAAGAAGGACTCAAAGTCTGGGTCTTGCTGACAAGTATCAAAACTCTTCTTCAGCTGAGCAAGGTGGCTAACACGTGTAATCCTAGCACTTGGGAGGCCAAGGCAGGCAGACTGCCTGAGCTCAGGAGTTCGAGACCAGCCCGGGCAACATAGTGAAACCCCGTCTCTACTAAAAATACAAAAAAATTAGCCAGGCATGGTGGCACGTGCCTGTAGTCCCAGCTACTCGGGAGGCTGAGACAGGAGAATCACTTGAACCTGGGAGGCAGAAGTTGCAGTAAGCCAAGATTGTACCTACACTCTAGCCTGGGCAACAGAGCGAGACTCTGTCAAAAAAAAAAAAAAAGAAGAAAAAGAAAAAAGCTCGTTTTCAGCAATCACTAAAACTATTACCCAATGAATGTAGGAATGTTTAATCCTATGACAGCTCAGTATTTGCTTTTTTTCTGTTTTGTTTTTTCCTTTCTCATGTGAATGTCATTGTGATTATCCCTTATAACTTTTACCTTGGCTACTTTAAAATTTTGGGTATGGTAAACCAGAAAATCCAGGTTAATTATGTATACAAATAAAATAATAAAGTGTGATCTGTGGACTGGCAGATCTGCATTAGGCATTAGTAGAAATGCAAAACCTTAATTAAGTTCCGCCCCATACCTACTGAAGTAGAATCTGCATTTTAACAAGATTCCGCGGGGATTCATATACACGTTAAGGTTTCAGAACTACTGGTCTAATGAAGGACCAACTATGAGCCTCTATCGTAGAATAAAGCTCAAAAAAGATTTTCAACAGCTATTTCAAGCCCTAGGACCTTAGGTTCTGTATAGCTGAGATCTTACCTATAGGTAACCAGGGTATTACCACAGCTGAATAACGGCCACATGTTCAACTAAAAAGGAGATGGAAAAATCTAGTCTTGCCTGTTACTTGCCATTCCTGGGGGTTACTAACTAGGAAAGTTAATACATATTCCAAAAGGAAAATGAAGTCTCCAAGAGAAATCTTGTATCTTTACTTACCACCATTCCAATATTGTTCTGTTGTCCGCTAGTTGCCATCTCCACACATTCATCTATCACAAGATTCATAAAGGGATCAAATCCCCGCAATATTCCTTGGACATGTCTGCCACCATTTAATTTCACTATCAAAAAGCGAAAAAGATGTTTTAGGAAAATACAAGTATTTGAGATGTTTGACCCCCTATCCTTACTGTATGCCAAGCACTGGATTAAACATTTTTGTATTTACTTCCACATTTTAATTTATAAGAATACTAAAAAGTAGTATTATCCTTACTTTATAGGAACTTCCACATTTTAATTTATAAGAATACTAAAAAGTAGTATTATCCTTACTTTATAGGATAGAATGAAACTTTAGAGCTTTTATTTATTTATTTATTGAGACAGAGAGTCACTCTGTTGCCAGGCTGGAGTGGTGCAGTGGTGCAATTGCGGCCCACTGTGACCTCCGCCGCCTGGGTTCAAGCAATTCTTCTGTCTCAGCCTCCCAAGTAGCTGGGACTAAAGGTACACGCCACCACACCTGGCTAATTTTTGTATTTTTTAGTAGAGGCGGGGTTTGGTCAGGCTGGCCTCAAATTCCTGACCTCAGGTGATCCACCCGCCTCGGCCTCCTAAAATGCTAGGATTACGGGCATGAGCCACTGTGTCTGGCTTAGCAGCTTTTATTTTTTTACTTTTTCAGAGATGGGGGGTGGGGAGGCTCCCTATGTTGCCCGGGATGGTCTCAAACTCCCAAGCTCAAGGGATCCTACCGCTCTGGCCTCCCAAAGTGCTGCGATTACAGATGTAAGCCACTGTGCCCAAGCTTTTAAGTAACTGCATTCACGGTGATACAGCTACTGTATGGTAGAAGTGAGATTCAAGCTAAAGGCTGCTCACCTCTGATGCTCATGGTTTTGTCCCCTACATATACTTCAAGCACTGCGTGGGTCAGATTTTTAATTACATTGAACAAATTCTTACATATTCCCAAGAAACAAAATAATTGCTCATGGTTTTGTCCCGTACATATACTTCAAGCACTGTGTGGGTCAGATTTTTAGTTAAACTGAACAAATTCCTACATATTCCCAAGAAACAAAATAATTCTTCCTCATCTAAGTCTTTTATAGCTTATTTAAAGGAAGAAAGGTTGATAAATCCTGTTAATTCTGTCAAAGTGAAGAAGGGCTTATGTAATATAAAGTCTGAAGTGCTGCTAAATTCATTAAATATCAGAAATTAGGTAAATAAAATTGTTTAGTTAGGATTAAGTAATCTGCTTGATTAATGGATGTGAATTAGAGGTCCTATGTGCTTTAAATTTTTATAAAGTTGCAAAAAACCCAAAACAAACTTACACGATAACTTCTTGTCCATAAATCTGAAAAAGCAAAAGGGTAAAGATTATATAACCAATTAAAAAATTTTAAGCATAAACAAGTACATAAATAGGTATACTTAAAATAATTTGCTAAAATTTAGACAATGGGAATAATGACATCTAGAATAGTAAAAATATTGTAGTACTGTGAAAGAGTGAGAGAGTAGGGCAAGGTAGCTCATGGCTGTAATTCCGGCACTTTAGGAGGCTGAGGTGGGTGAACTGCTTGAGCTCAGGAGTTGAGACCAGCCTGAACAACATGGTGAACCCCATCTCTACCAAAAATACAAAAATTAACTAGCAGTGGCGGCATGTGCCTATAGTTCCAGCTACTTGGGAGGCTGAGGTCGGAGGATCACTGGAACCTGCGAAGTTGAGGCTGTAGTGAGCCACTGCACTCCAGCTGGGCAATACAGCAAAACCCTGTTTCAGGGGAAAAAAAGGTTACCTAAATTAGACATTCTACAAAGCAAAGTAATTTGGGAAGGGGAAAGACTGTAAAAATGAAACATATTTAGACTGTGTTAATCTACATTAAGTGGAGTCTTTATACTAATGTGAATTACAAAAACATTCTTATTGTTCAATACTATGTTGTTTCATTGACCTAAGTTTCTTTACTTCTTTCTTTTCTTTCTTTCTTTTTTTTAAAAAGATAGCGCCTCATTATGTTGCCCAGGCTGGTCTTGAATTCCTGGCCTCAAAAAATATGCTTCCCCTCAGTCTCCCAAAGTGCTGCTGAGATTACACAGGCATAAGCTACCTCATCTGGTCTCATTAACCTAATTTTCAATAATTGGGTTTTACAGTCATAACAGAGAAACAAAGACTTGCTTACATTTTGTTATTTCCATAACTAAGTTGTAAAGACAGCAAACAGTAATCAAACCACAGCCAATTCAATAGGTATTTTATATTCGAGATAAAATGGAGTGTTCTTTTATTTAATATGAAAGCATCAAGCATAAATGTTCAGGGTAGTCCTCAACATTTAAGTATATTTTAGTATAATAAATGCATATTTTGAAACTTCAAACAATATAAATTAAGGAAAATTCCATTTTAGTGGAATGAGACTACTAAGCCATGCAGTCAAATGAGTTTTTAACTCTTCCATTTATAGGCCAGAAAACATGAAATTTCATTCGGTTTTAAAAATGTCATTCAAATTTAAAAATATAAAAAAATGGGAAAAAATTTTAGTATATGGGCTGTGAAGTGGGCACTTACTCAATTTTAATGTACAGAATAATCATGGAAGGATTCAAATATAAAACAGGGAGCATGACTGAAGGAGGGAGTAGATACATTTACAAGTAAAAATGTATTTATGAAGTATGATGAACAAGACTATATTTCAATAAGATACATAAAAGCATAGCAAATATAACACACAAGATCTTACTCAATCTTTACAAGGACTTTGCAATTATGGTCTAGTATTACCACCATTTTACAGATGGAGAACTAGGTATGGAAAGGTTAAGTAAATCGTTCAAGGTCACACACCAAGTGTGAGCAAATACAAATAGTTCAGTTTGACTGGAGAACGGAACACTTGAGTATTCATGGCTGTAAGCTTCGGCATTTGAATGTTGGGTGGGTTAAATATAGACTCGATTTTGCATATTGTGATAAATTATTAAAGCAGTCACTGGGAAGACTACTGTGGCAGCAAATTTTGTATTTTTTATTTTTGAGACAGAGTTTCACCATGTTGGCCAGGATGGTCTCGATCTCTTGACCTCGTGATCCGCCTGCCTTGGCCTCCCAAAGTGCTGGAATTACAGGCATGAGCCACCGCGCCCGGTCTGTGGCAGCAAATTTTAAAAAGTGGCAGGAAGAATTCAGTTAAGCCAGGGTATCTCAACTTCTGCACTACTGACATTTGGGGCTAGATAATTTTGTATTGTTGGGGGACAGTCCAATAAGCGGTAAGAAGCTTAGCAGCATCCCTGTGTCTATTCACTAGAAGTCAGTAGCACCAGATCCCTCTCCCCCATTTAAGAACCAGAGCGGCCAGGCACAATGGCTCACGCCTGTAACCCCAGCACCTTGGAAGGCTGAGGTGGGCGGATCACAAGGTCAGGAGTTCAAGATCAGCCTGGCCAACATGGTGAAATCCCATCTCTACTAAAAATACAAATATTAGCAGGGTGTGGTGGTGGGCGCCTGTAATCTCAGCTATTCAGGAGGCTGAGGCAGGAGAACTGATTCATCCTAGGAGGCGGAGATTGCAGTGAGCTGAGATCATGCCACTGCACTCCAGCCTGGGCGACAGAGAGAGACTCCATCTCAAAACAAACAAACAAACAAACAAACAACTAAACACCAAAACCAAACCAACCAAACAAAAAAAGAATCACTAAGTCAGGAGGCTGGCATAAAGGTGTAAAAGAAGATGCTATCTTTGAGAAAGTAGAGGAAGAAAAAATCTGAAAGTCATTTTGGCAGCAGATTTGACAGGATTGCACAATTCATGAAACCTATGGATGAGAAGGGAAAGGTATTAAAACTAGCTTCCTTCTCTGAAATTTTCAAAAACTATGTTATCAATCAGGAAATCTTAGATTACAAGTAGAGAATGGTCCTTTTGTTAAAAGAAAAAAAAAAGTCAGCATTTCAGCAGTCTCTGATGAATTCAGAGCATACTTACATCACCAGCTCACCAAAAAAGAATAATTTTCAGATAAACATTTTCACGACAATAATTTCTAAGTAAGTTCTATTTTTCTTATGTTGGGCTTATGCTTTAATAATTAATTCCTTAACAGACCTAACTAAAATATACATGCAAGGAATTTTCACAAAAGATGGCTTTGATACAAATGTACCTTTAAATGCAAAAATATTATTATTTTTGAAAAATAGTTTTGCTCTTGTTGCCCAGGCTGGAATGCAATGGCACGATCTCGGCTCACTGCAACTGCAACATCCGCCTCTCGGATTCTAGCAATTCTCCTGCCTCAGCTTCTCAAGTAGCTGGGAGTACAGGCCCCGTGGTCACACTCGGCTAATTTTTTGTATTTTTAGTAGAGACGGGGTTTCACCACGTTGGCCAGGCTGGTCGCAAACTCCTGACCTCAGGTGATCCACCCACCTCGGTCTCCCAAAGTGTTGGGATTACAGGCGTGAACCACCGCGCCCGGCTGCAAAATTATTAAATAGGAATTTTTCCTTATGTCTAACTCCTGTGGGCCTGGTAATAAATGAACTACACACAAAGCTAACTACACGCTATGCCAGAGAAAACCGATCCCTGTAATAATTCTGCACCCTTTGTGCAATCCAGCTACATGTAGAATTCCAGCATCAAGGAGTGTAAACAAAACAGAAACGTACTCAGGAAACACAGAACATGTTAAGTCCAGTCAAGAAGTATTTGAAGAGTTTAAAGCTTTACGTTGAGTCCTACCTGAAGTAAGGCTCTCCTACTTTGTTGTTTGATTTTACTGGGTGTGTAGAAAAAAACTTCAAAACACTAGCCTTCTCTGATTAGAAAAAAGTTAATATTATATATAAAAAAAGAATATTCTTACATAGTTTTAACATCAGAGCAAGATAACACACGAAAAATTTAACGTAAAAGAAGGCAAGAAAAAGGAATGAGGTTTCTAAGTAAAAGCTCAAAGAAACAGCTACAGACACATTCTTTAAAGTTAAAGTGGCTTTTAGAGTCTGATGCCTCACGGAGTTTTTAAAAACACTTCCATTCCAGCCCCTCTTTAGTGCCTCTACAGAATTACCCCCTCTAGCCATCTATCTAGAACGTGATGCTATTCGAGATATTCAACAAAAGGTGGCATTCAAGATCTTCAAGAAACGAGGGAGGGAGAGCGCGGGGTGACCAGAGACCCGACCATAGTACCGTGAGGCGGGTCGGCCGGAAGGAGGTCCGGTGGCTGTCGGCGGTAACCACGCCGACGCGCTAGCTCTGCGCGGGCTTCACTTCCCAAGCGCGGGAGCCTGGCCGAGATCCCGGCGACCTCGGACCCGAAGAAATGAGGTGGTGGCTCAAGCCATTCGGCAAATGGGGAGGTAACAAAGGAACTCGGAGGACGCATAGAAGCGACCGTTTCGGTTTGGTTCTAATACATACTTACTTTTTCAACTCGGGAGGGTGAGCTTTGCTCATGATGGCTACTCCGCGGGCTCACAGAGGCCTTGGAACGGAATGCAAGGCCTACTCTACGCTCCCCTGGTAGGCTCGGCGTCTTGCGTCTGGCGTCACCGACCTCGTTAGCCAATCGATTGTCGGCAGTTTTTACATTTCACCTCGCGATACCTGAGAGTTTCGGTCATGTTGAGCTTCCGGTTGCGTCGTCAGCGATTGGCCCGTATGGAAGGGTGGGTCCTCTAGACACCTTCCTGAATTCCGTTTTCTTTGTGCAAAATTTAGAAAACGAGTACTCTGCCTATGGAACCCCCCGCCCCCAAAAAAAACCAAACCAAAACAAATTAAAAAAGAACCGCCGGGTGCCGTAAATTCCAGAACTTTGGGAGGCTCGCTTGAGCCCAGGAGTTCGAGACCCCACCCCCCGCCCTCGCCCGCTTCTCTATTTAAAAAATAAAATTGGGATAACAGTTCCGTCTCTAGCTTCTGGGCAAACCCGGCCAATCCCGCATGTCTGTGGATCGTATCGCTTATTTTCTTCATGTATACCTAATGATAACGAGCCCTAGAGGAGTAGACCCCTATATTTCTTTGGCAGGTATCCTTATAGCATACTGCCAGACCAAGCCTAGGGTTCCGGTAAAATGTAAATTAGTGGCCTCTGCACCACTGGAGGGTAAGGTGATTGGGCCTGTCTCTAAGAATTTCAATCTGTTTCCGACTGGAGGTCTTGCAAATAATTTTTTTTTTTTTTTGAGATGAGGTCACCCAGGCTGGAGTGGGTGGTGTGATCATGGCTCACTGCAACCTCGAACTCCTGGCCTCAAGTGATCCTCCCACCTCAGCCACCTGAGTTGTTGAGACTACAGGCACACGCCACTGTGCCCAGCTAATATACATATATATATATATATGAAACAAGGTCTCGCTTTGTTGCCTAGGCTATTCTCCAATTCCTGGCCTTAAGTGATCCTCCTGACCCTGGCTCCCAAAGTGTTGGTATTACAGGTGTGAGCTAGCACGCCTGACAATCCTGCAATTTTTCAGACACTGCCTCCAAACTCGCTTATGTGCCATCGCTTCTGTATATAAAATTGTGAAGTGCAGCATACAAACATTCTCTAATATAAGGTAATTCTTTTTCATGTCAAGATGTTTAAAAAGTGGTCTCTGACTTGTTCCCAGTTGTTAAATTATCCTAAAGTAGGAGAATCCACATATCATAAAAGACTAAACCAAAATAGAATGCCTTGTTGATTTTAAATAGGGGATGGTTCTCAAAAATTCAGTTCATTCCCGATACTCTGGAATGGTTTTATTTAAATACCAATGATAGTAAAGACTTAAACTCATCGTATATTTTGCACTCTCTTAGTACTCAAAGTCCTAGACACTTAATTTTTTCTAGCAGGGTCATAGCTTTGTACCTTTCCTACCACTTGCTATTAGTGTTTAGTTGAAGTGAGAGACCTGACATAATGAATTTCTTTTTAGCCTCATAATGTCTTTTCTACATTAATGAACTTCAAGTCACAATACCCTAGCCTCCTCTCAAAGTTTTTCCCATTTACAATGAACGAGTTCTGTGTGTGAACCATAACAAATAACTAATTTCCACTCTTCTGAACATGCTAAACTCATTTAACCTGTTAAAAGAAGCATACTGAGAAAGTTATTTATTCACTACCCAGATATAAGGAACTAAAACACAATAGTGGGGAGAAAATTAAACCTTATTTATTTTAAAAATCAAACCACTAGGAAAATATATCACAGCCTGGAAACAGCAAGTGGACCGGCTATATTATCATTTCAAGTAATAAGCTAGTGAAAATACAGTGAGGTTGCTATCAAAACAGTAAGGTGTCACGCCAGGGCAGGAACACTGCAAGTTGCAAAGCCCGAGGCAAAAGTGGTATTTGGTAATGGGGGCTGCCTCTCTTTTGCTCTAAGGGAGTCAGCTCATCCCAAGTTGGTTACTTTTTCTCCCTCGAACTTCCTGTTGCCAGGGGTTTGTCTCAATTGAGCTCTGTTAACTCAGGGGGCAAAGTAGGCAATGCTAGGTTTAGGCTTTTGTTCCATCTGCTCTGTAAAAAGCAGGCTTTTCCAAATCCAGTACTTTATAACTCTGTTATAATCAAGTAGCCAACCGGTCCTCTTTTATTCCTCTAGTATTCCTAGATTCTAGTATATATCACAATCAAAATCCCTTTCTCTTCAAGGGGAAAGTGTTAGTGCAAGATTGTCCTGTCATGCTGGGGGCAGTGGCTCACGCCTGTAATCCCAGCACTTTGGGAGGCCAAAGTGGGTGGGTCACCTGAGGTTGGGAGTTTGAGACCAGCTTGACCAACATGGAGAAACCCCATCTCTACTAAAAATACAAAATTAGCCAGGCATGGTGGCACATGCCTGTAATCCCAGCTACTCGGGAGGCTGAGGCAGGAGATTCGCTTGAATCCGGGAGGGAGAGTTTGCAGTGAGCCGAGATTGTGCCATTGCACTCTAGCCTGGGCAACAAGAGCAAAACTCTGTTTCAAAAAAAAAAAAAAAAATGTCCTGTCATTGTCATTTTGCTACAGTCTCGGGCCCATCAGCCAGTAATTATGCTTCTGATAATTAGTGTGTCATCACCTCTCATGTTTTTGCATGGTCTCCAGGCTGAAAGATGTAGCATGTAATAATTTTACGAAATGTACATCCACATCTTGATGACCAGAAATGGGGATCCACAAGGAGCCTTTCAAAGTTCTTATCCAAACTCGTCTCCCTCCCAATTCCACATCTTAAAATCAACTTGAATGCCCTTGTATAAATTACACAAAAACAAGAACACAAAGACTCAGACAATTTTTTCACTTCTAAGTTAGTGACCTCAGGGATTTTGTTTCACAGCTTATGGAAAATGGTGTGGTGACACTTCCAGTAAACAGGATGTTGGCAACAAAGAGAAAATATCTCTCCTCAAACTCCACCAACTCTAACCTGCCAGGCTGTTGGTACCTGTGTAGTAAGAAGAGTCTGGTACCTTGGAGGGCTCTGGCTTGTTACAGGGGAGATCCTTACTGCCAGGACAGGCACTGGCCACAGGAAATACAAGCTCCAAAATTCTCCTGTAATGTCTCTGACCCAATTTAGCACCACTTTTTTCCATTTCATTTTTTAGGACTGAAACATAAAAGAACCAGTGTCCAGAGGCAAGTGACATATGCCTTACACTTGCGGCCGTCCTTAATTTCTTCATTCATAAACTTTGCTTAAAAGACTAAAATTCCCAATTCCTTATAAAAAATATATCCTTGCCCTCAGCCCCGATGGGCATTGGCAAAGACTTTTATTTCCCCATGGATAAGAGAGCCTCCTTCATCTTCTTGGTCATAGTTGGGATGAGGTGCATGTGGTCATCCACACACTTGGTCACACAGCCGTCCAGCTGCTGCTTCACCTGAAGCTCTTTACTCCCAGCATCCATTGAATCTTTGGCTTTGTCATTGCAATGCATGGTGCACCGAGCCAGGCGATCCTGTGGCAAGAAGGAAGAAGGTAGAGAAAGCTGAGAGTAAGGCCTCCACTTACTGTGTGCTCATTACAGGTTTGATATATATTATCTTATCAATTAAAGGGACACTGTAGTGTGATTGGCCAAGATTTTTTTTTTTTTTTTGAGACAGCGTCTCACTCTGTTGCCCAGGCTGGAGTGCTGTGCTGCAGTGGCACAATTATGGTTTACTGCAGCCTCGACGTCCCAGGCTCAAGCTATCTTCCCACTTCAGCTCTCAAGTAGCTAGGACCACAGGCACATGCCACCACTCCTGGCTAATATTTTCTTAAAAAGATCTCCCTGTGTTGCCGAGGCTGGTCTTGAACTCCTGGGCTCAAGTGATCCTCCCTCCTCGGCCTTCCAAAGTCTTGGGATCATAGGTGTGAGCCACTATGTTTGGCCTGCCAAGACTGTCTTGACTCAAACAAAAAGTGGCACCAGGAGAGCCCAAACTATTACTAGAAAGCAGGTGAATGACAGAATAAATTGTACAGAAAGTTCTTCCAGGAAGTGAGAGGTCCCTAGAGGTTATTGTAAGACTTACAAACAACTTGATTCTTTAAAGTCTGTTCTTTCTACAGGAAAACGTTCAATTCAACAAATATTATTGAGCATCTACTATGTGCCAGGCACTCTTTTAAAAAATGTTAGGGAATATAGCAATGAGTAAAACAAAGTTCCTACCCTTACAGAACTTACATTCCAGTGAGAGGAAAGAGACAAAGTAAATGGAGATGTTGAGGAATTAGTTGGATATATGAATCTGGAGTTTATGAGTGAGGTCTGCTATACAGATATAAATGCAGGAGCTGGCTGGGCGCCATGGCTCACGCCTGTAATCCCAGAACTTTAGGAGGCTGAGGTGGGTGGATCACGAGGTCAGGAGTTCAAGACCAGCCTGGCCAACACGGTGAAACCCTGTCTCTACTAAAAATACAAAAATTAGCTGGGCGTGGAGGTGGGCGCCTGTAATCCCAGCTACTTGGGAGGCTGAGGCAGGAGAATTGCTTGAACTGGGACCTGGGAGGCGGAGGTTGCAGTCAGCTGAGATTGTGCCACTACACTCCAGCCTGGGCTATAAAGCGAGACTCCATCTCATTCATAAATAAATAAATAAATAAAGGCAGGCGCTGTCAGCATGAAGATTATGTTTACAGCTATGAGGCTAGAGGAGACTAGAAAAGTAGAAAGGAGAAAAGAACCAAGGACAGCCCTGGGCATTCTGACGTTCAGAGGCAGGAGAGGGGAAGAGACAGCAAAGAGGCCAAGAAAGGGTGGCCGACAGAACACCAGGAGGGTGACATGTCCTGGTGACCAACTGAATAAAGTGCTTTAAGAAGGAGAGGGATCCACTGTGTCAATGAT
>PVKP010043942.1:0-17033 GCA_004027715.1 Plecturocebus donacophilus
TGCTCTGCTGTCTGCTGCTTCCACTCAGGGAGTTGCATCTATGATTCTTTCCTCCCAGTCTGAACGGCGTTTCTTCTTGGAGCTGCATTTGGATGTTCGCCAGTGAATGTGGGTATATGCTGAAAAGGGCATTATCTGGCTGTAACACCAAAACGGTGCTACCTAACTGAATGAACCTCACTGTGTACATTCAAGTTACAGAGTTAAAACGGTGTGTGTAAGCGACTCTCTGGAAATGCTTTCTGTACAGAATCCCAAATGAGTGGTTTTTCAGCCCAATCCAAGCCTGTAGGAAAACAGCAGTGAGACTGCATCTAAAACACAGGAGAAACGTCTCTGTGAAACTGCTCTGCTGTCTGTTGGTTCCACTCAGGGAGTTGCATCTCTGCTTTGTTTCTGCCAGTCCGAAACAGGTTTCTTCTAGGAGCTGCATTTGGATGTTCCCCAATGAATGGGGTATATGCTGAAAAGGGCAATATCTGGCTGTAACACCAAAACGGTGCTACATAACTTAATGAACTTCACTGTGTGTATTCAACTTACAGAGTTAAAACGATATGTGTAAGCGGCACTCTAGAAGCCCTTTCTGTGCAGCCTCCCAAAAGAGTGCTTTTCAGACCAATCCAGGCCTATAGGAAAACAGCAGTAAGACTGGGTCTAAAACACAGGAGAAACGTATCTGTGAAACTGCTCTACTGTCGCTTGGTTCCACTCAGGGAGTTGCATCTATGCTTTGCTTCTGCCAATTCGAACCACGTTTCTTCTTGGAGCTGCATTTGGATGTTCCCCAGTGAATGTGGGTATATGCTGAAAAGGGCACTATCTGGCTGTTACACCAAAACGGTGTTTTCTAACTGAATGAACTTCACTGTGTAGATTCAACTTACAAAGGTAAAACGTTGTGTGTAAGCAGCAACTCTAGAAACGCTTTCTGTGCAGAACCCCAAAACAGTCGTCTTCAGCCAAATCCAGGCCTATAGGAAAACAGCTTTAAGACTGCATCTACAACACAGGGGAAACGTATCTGTGAAACTGCTCTGCTTTCTGTTGGTTCGACTCAGGGAGTTGCATCTATGCTTTGTTTCGGCCAGTCAGAATCACCTTACTTCTAAGAGCTGCGTTTCGATGTTCCACAGTGAATGTGTTTATATGCTGAAAAAAGCAATATCTGGCTGTAACACCAAAATGGTGCTACCTAACTGAATGAACTTCACTGTGTAGATTCAACTTACAAATTTAAAACCTTGTGTGTAAACAGCCATTCTAGAAACTCTTTCTGTGCAGATTCCCAAAATAGTCGTTTTCAGCCAAATCCAGGCCTATAGGAAAACAGCACTAAGACTGTGTCTGAAATACAGGAGAAACGTATCTGTGAAACTGCTCTGCTGTCTGTTCGTTCCACTCAGGGAGTTGCAGGTATGCTTTGTTTCTGCCAGTCAGAACCACGTTTCTTCTAGGAGATGAATTTGGATGTTCCACCCTGAATGTGGGTATATGCTGAATAGGGCAATATCTGGCTGTAGCACCAAAACCGTGCTACCTAACTGAATGAACTTCACTGCGTAGATTCGACTTACAGACATAAATCGTTGTGTGTAAGCAGCCAATCGAGAAACACTTTCTGTACAGAATACCAAAACAGTCGTTTTCAGCCAAATCCAGCCCTATAGGAAAATAGCAGTAAGACAGCGTCTAAAACACAGGAGAAACGTATCTGTGAATCTGCTCTGCTGTCTGTTGGTTCCACTCAGGGAGTTGCATCTATTATTTGCTTCGGCCAGTCAGAATCACTTTACTTCTAGGAGCTGCATTAGGATGTTCCACAGTGAATGTGGGTATATGCTGAAAAGGACAATATCTGGCTGTAACAGCAAAACGGTGCTACCTAACTGAATGAACTTCACTGTGTAGATTCAACCTACAGAGGTAAAACGTTGTGTGTAAGCAGCAACTCTACAAACGCTTTCTGTGCAGAACCCCATAACAGTCGTCTTCAGCCAAATCCAGGGCTATAGGAAAACATTATTAAGACTGCGTCTAAAAGACAGGGGAAACGTATCTGTGAAACTGCTCTGCTGTCTGTTGGTTCCACTCAGGGAGTTGCATCTATGCTTTGTTTCAGCCAGTCAGAACCACCTTTCTTCTAGAATCTGCATTTGGATGTTCCACAGTGAATGTGGGTATATGCTGAGAAAAGCAATATCTGGCTGTAACACCAAAATGGTTCTACCTAACTGAATGAACTTCACTGTGGAGATTCAACTTACAAAGTTAAAACGTTGTGTGTAAGCAGCCACTCTAGAAACGCTTTCTGTGCAGAATCCCATAAAAGTCGTTTTCAGCGAAATCCAGGCCTGTAGGAAAACAGCAGTAAGACTGTGTCAAAAACACAGGGGATACGTATCTGTGAAACTGCTCTGCTATCTGTTGGCTCCACCCAGAGAGTTGCATCTATGCTTTGTTTCGGCCAGTGATAACCAGGTTTTGTCTAGGAGCTGCATTTGGTTGTTCCACTGTGAATGTGGGTATATGCTGAAAAGGGCAGTATCTTGCTGTAACACCAAAATGGTACTACCTAACTGAATGAACTTCACTGTGTAGATTCAACTTACAGAGCTAAAACGTTGTGTGTAAGCAGCCACTCTAGAAACGCTTTCTGTGCAGAATCCCAAAACAGGCGTTTTCAGCCAAATCCAGGCCTATAGGAAAACAGCAGTAAGACTGCGTCTAAAACACATGAGAAAGGTATCTGTGAAACTGCTCTGCTGTCTCTTGGCTCCACCCAGGGAGTAGCATCTATGCTTTGTTTCAGCCAGTCAGAACCACGTTTCTTCTAGGAGCTGCATTTGGATGTTCCACAGTGAATGTGGGTATATGCTGAAAAGGGAAATATCTGGATGTAACACGAAAACGGTGCTACCTACCTAAATGAACTTCACTGTGTACTTCGAACTTCCATAGTTAAAACCTTTTATGTTAGGAGCTACTTGAGAAACCTTTCTGTGCAGAATCCCAAAACAGTCATTTTCAGCCAAATCCAGGCCTGTAGGAAAAGAGCTGTAAGACTGGGCCAAAAACACAGGAGAAACATATCTGTGAAACTGCTCTGCTGTCTGGTGATTCCACTCAGGTGGTTGCATCTATGCTTTGTTTCGGCCAGTTAGAACCACGTTTCCTCTTTTAGCTGCATTTTGATGTTCCACAGTGAATGTGGGTATATGCAGAAAAGAAAAATATCTGGCTGTAACCCCAAAATGTTGCTACATAACTGAATGAACGTCACTGTGTAGATTCAACTTACAGAGTTAAAACGTTGTGTGTAAGCAGCCACTCTAGAAACGCTTTCTGTGCAGAATCCCAAAACAGTCGTTTTCAGCGAAATCCAGGACTATAGAAAAACAGCAGTAAGACTGCGTCTAAAACACAGGAGAAACGTATCTGTGAAACTGCTCTGCTGTCTGTTAGTTCCACTCAGGGAATTGCATCTATGCTTTGTTTCGGAAAGTCAGAACCACGTTTCTTCTAGGAGCTGCATTTGGATGTTCCACAGTGAATGTGGGTATATGCTGAAAAGGAAAATATCTGGGTGGAACACGAAAACGGTGCTACCTAACTGAATGAACTTCACTGTGTAGATTCAAATTACAGAGTTAAAACGTTATGTGTAAGCAGCCACTATAGAAACCCTTTTTGTGCAGAATCCCAAAACAGTCGTTTTCAGCCAAATACAGGCCTACAGGAAAACAGCAGTAAGACTGCGTCTAAAACACAGGAGAAACGTATCTGTGAAACTGCTCTGCTGTCTGTTCATTCGACTCAGGGAGTTGCATCCATGCTTTGTTTCGGCCACTCAGAAACACCTTTTTTCTAGGAGCTGCATTTCGATGTTCCACACTGAATGTGGGTATATGCTGAAAAAAGCAATATCTGGCTGTAACACCAAAATGGTGCTACCTAACTGAATGAACTTCACTGTGTACATTCAATTCACAGAGCTAAAACGTTGTGTGTTAGCAGCCACTCGAGAAACGCTTTCTGTGCAGAATCCCACAACAGTCGTTTTCAGCCAAATCCAGGCCTATAGGAAAACAGCAGGAAGACTGCATCTAAAACACAGGGGAAACGTATCTGTGAAACTGCTCTGCTGTCTGTTGGTTCCACTCAGGTAGTTGCATTTTAGCTTTGTTTCTGCCAGTCAGAACCACATTTCTTCTAGGCGCTGCATTTGGATGTTTCATAGTGAATGTGGCTAAATGCTGAAAAGGGCAATATCTGGCTGTAACACCAAAATCGTGCTACATGACTCAGTGAACTTCACTGTGCAGATTTAACTTACAGAGGTAAAACGTTGTGTGTAAGCAGCCACTCTAGAAACGCTTTCTGTACAGAATCCCAAAACAGGCATTTTAAGCCAAATCCAGGCCTATAGGAAAATAGCAGTAAGACTGCGTCTAAAACACAGGAGAAACGTATCTGTGAAACTGCTCTGCTGTCTGATGGTTCCACTCAGGTAGTTACATCTATGCTTTGTTTCGGCCAGTCAGGACCACGTTTCTTCTAGGAGCTGCATTTGGATGTTCCACAGTGACTGTGGGTATATGCTGAAAAGAAAAATATCTGGCTGTAACACCAAAATTGTGCAACATAACTGAATGAACTTCACTGTGCGGATTCAGTTTACAGAGTTAAAACGTTGAGTGTAAGCAGCGACTCTAGAAATGCTTTCTGTGCAGAATCCCAAAACAGTCGTTTTCAGCCAAATCCAGGCCTGTAGGAAAACAGCTGTAAGACTGAGTCAAAAACACAGGGGAAACATATCTGTGAAACTGCTCTGCTGTCTGTTGGTTCCACTCAGGGAGTTGCATCTATGCTTTGTTTCTGCCAGTCCGAACCAGGTTTCTTCTAGGAGCTGCATTTGGATGTTCCACAGTCATTGTCGGTATATGCTGAAAAGAGCAATATCTGACTCTAACACCAAAGCGATACTACCTAACTGAATGAACTTCGCTGTTCAACTTAGAGAGCTAAAACGTTGTGTGTAAGCAACCACTCTAGAAACGCTTTCTGTGCAGAATCCCAAAACAGTAGTTTTCAGCCAAATACAGGCCTATAGTAAAACAGCAATAAGACTGCGTCTAAAACACAGGAGAAACGTATCTGTGAAACTGCTCTGCTGTTTGTTGGCTCCACCCAGGGTGTTGCATCTATGCTTTGTTTCGGCCAGTCAGAACCACGTTTCTTCTAGGAGCTGCATTTGGATGTTCCACAGTCAATGTAGGTATATGCTGAAAAGGGCAATATCTGCATGTAACACGAAAACGGTGCTACCTAACTGCATGAACTTCACTGTGTACTTTGAACTTACAGAGTTAAAACCTTCTTTGTTAGCAGCCACTCGAGAAACGCTTTCTGTGCAGAATCCCAAAACAGTCGTTTTCAGCCAAATTCAGGTCTGTAGGAAAACAGCTGTAAGACTGGGCCAAAAACACAGTGGAAACGTATCTGTGAAACTGCTCTGCTGTCTGGTGATTCCACTCAGGTGGTTACATCTATGCTTTGTTTCAGCCAGTTAGAACCACGTATCTTCTAGGAGGTGCATTTGGATGTTCCACAGTGAATGTGGGTATATGCTGAAAAGAAAAATATCTGGCTGTAACCCCAAAATGGTGCTACATAACTGAATGAACTTCACTGTGTAGATTCAACTTACAGAATTAAAACGTTGTGTGTAAGCAGTCACTCTAGAAACGCTTTCTGTGCAGAATCCCAAAACAGTGGTTTTCAGCGAAATCCAGGCCTATAGGAAAACAACAATAAGACTGCGTCTAAAACACAGGAGAAACATATCTGTGAAACTGCTCTGCTGTCTGTTGGTTCCACTCAGGGAGTTGCATCTATGCTTTTTCGGCCAGTCAGAACCACCTTTCTTCTAGAAGCTGCATTTGGATGTTCCACAGTGAATGTGGGTATATGCTGAAAAAAGCAATATCTGGCTGTAACACCAAAATGGTGCTACCTAACTGAATGATCTTCACTGTGTAGATGCAACTTACAAAGTTAAAATGTTGTGTGTATGCAGCCACTCTAGAAACGCTTTCTTTGCAGAAACCCATAAAAGTCGTTTTCAGCCAAATCCAGGCCTATAGGAAAACAGCAGTAAGACTGCGTATAAAACACAGGAGAAACGTATCTGTGAAACTGCTCTGCTGCCTGTTGGCTCCACCCAGGGAGTTGCATCTATGCTTTGTTTCGGCCAGTGAGAACCAGGTTTCTTCTAGGAGCTGCATTTGGATGTTCCACAGTGAATGTGGGTATATGCTGACAAGGGCAATATCTTGCTGGAAAACCAAAATGCTACTACCTAACTCAATGAACTTCACTGTGTAGATTCAACTTACAGAGCTAAAACGTTGTGTAAGCAGCCACTCTAGAAACGCTTTCTGTGCAGAATCCCAAAACTGTCGTTTTCAGTCAAATTCAGGCCTGTAGGAAAACAGCTGTAAGACTGGGCCAAAAACACATGGGAAACGTATCTGTGAAACTGCTCTGCTGTCTGGTGGTTCCACTCAGGGAGTTGCATCTATCCTTTGTTTCGGCCAGTCAGAACCACCTTTCTTCTAGAAGATGCATTTGGATGTCCCACAGTGAATATGGGTATATGCTGAAAAAAGCAATATCTGGCTGTAACACCAAAATGGTGCTACATAACTGAATGAACTTCACTGTGTAGATTCAACTTACAAAGTTAAAACGTTGTGTGTAAGCAGCCACGCTAGAAACGCTTTCTGTGCAGAATCCCGTGACAGTCGTTTTCAGCCAAATCCAGTCCTATAGGAAAACAGCAGTATGACTGCGTCTAAAACACAGGGCAAATGTATCTGTGAAACTGCTCTGCTGTCCGTTGGTTCCACTCAGGGAGTTGCATCTATGCTTTGTTTCTGCCAGTTCGAACCACGTTTCTTCTAGGAGCTGCATTTGGATGTTCCACAGTGAATGTGGCTATATGCTGAAAAGGGCAATGTCTGGCTGTAACACGACAACGGTGATACCTACCTGAATGAACTTCACTGCGTACTTTCAACTTACAGAGTTAAAACGTTGGGTTAGCAGGCACTCGAGAAACGCTTTTTGTGCAGAAACCCAAAACAGGCATTTTAAACCAAATCCAGGCCTATAGAAAAATAGCAGTAAGACTGCGTCTAAAACACAGGAGAAATGTGTCTGTGAAACTGCTCTGCTGTCTGATGGTTCCACTCAGGTAGTTGCATCTATGCTTTGTTTCGGCCAGTCAGAACCACGTTTCTTCTAGGAGCTGCATTTGGATGTTCCACAGTGAATGTGGGTATATGCTGAAAAGAAAAATATCTGGCTGTAACACCAAATGGTACAACATAATTGAATGAACTTCACTGTGCAGATTCAGCTTACAAAGTTAAAACATTGTGTGTAAGCAGCGACTCTAGAAACGCTTTCTGTGCAGAATCCCAAAACAGTTGTTTTCAGCCAAATCCAGGCTTATAGGAAAACAGCAGTAAGACTGCGTCTAAAACACAAGGGAAACGTATCTCCGAAACTGCACTGCTGTTTGTTGGTTCCATTTAGGGAGTTGCATCTATGCTTTGTTTCTGCCAGTCAGAACCACATTTCTTCTAGGAACTGCATTTGGATGTTCCACAGTGAATGTGGTTATATGCTGAAGAGGGCAATATCTGGCTGTAATACCAAAACGGTGCTACCTAACTGAATGAACTTCACTGTGTAGATTCAACTTACAGAGTTAAAACGTTGTGTCTAAGCAGCCACTCTAGAAACGCTTTCTGTGCAGAATCCCAAAACAGGTGTTTTCAGCCAATTCCAGGCCTAAAGAAAAACAGCAGTAAGACTGCTTCGAAAACACAGGAGAAACTTATCTGTGAAACTGCTCTGCTATCTGTTGGTTCCACTCCGTGAGTTGCATCTATGCTTTGTTTCGGCCAGACAGAACCACGTTTCTTCTAGGAATTGGATTTCGATGTTCCACAGTGAATGTGCGTGTATGTTGAAAAGATAAATATCTGGCTGTAACACCAAAACGGTGCTACCTAACTGAATGAACTTCACTGTGTACTTTCAACTTACAGAGTTAAAACATTGTGTGTAAGCAGCCACTCGAGAAATCCTTTCTGTGCAGAACCCCAAACAGTCATTTTCAGCCAAATCCAGGCCTATAGGAAAACATGACTGCGTCTAAAACACAGGAGAAAAGTATCTGTGAAAATGCTCTGTTATCTGTTGGTTCCACTCAGGAAGTTGCGTCTATGCTTTGTTTCGTCCCGACAGAATGAAGTTTCTTCTAGGAGCTGCATTTGGATGTCCCACAGTCATTGTGGGGATATGCTGAAAAGGGCAATATCTGGCTGTAACACCAAAACGGTGTTAGCTGACTGAATAAAATTCACTGTGTAGGCTCATCTTACAGAGTTAAAACTTGGTGTGTTAGCAGCCAATCTAGAAACGCTTCCTGTGTAGAATCACAAAACAATCGTTTTCAGCCAAATCAGGCCTATAGGAAAACAGCAGTAAGACTGCGTCTAAAACACAGGAGAAACGTATTTGTGAAACTGCACTACTGTCTGTTTTTTCCACCTAGTGATTTGCATCTATGCTTTGTTTTGACCAGTCAGAACCACGTTTCTTCTAGGAGCTGCATTTGGATGTTTCACAGTGAATGTGGGTATGTGCTGAAAACGGCAATATCTGGCTGTAACACCAAAACAGTTCTACCTAACTGAATGAACTTCACTCTGTAGATTCAACTTAAAGAGTTCAAACGTTGTGTGTAAGCAGCCACTCTAGAGACGCTTTCTGTGCAGAATCCCAAAACAGTCGTTGTCAGCCAAATACAGGCCTACAGGAAAACAGCAGAATGACTGCGTCTAAAATACAGGAGAAAATATCTGTGAAACTGCTCTGCTGTCTGTTGGTTCCACTCAGGAAGTTGCATCTATGCTTTGTTTCGGCCAGTCAGAATCACGTTTCTTCTAGGAGCTGCATTTGGATGTCCCACAGTGAATGTGGGTATATGCTGAAAAGGGCAATATCTGGCTGTAACACCAAAACGGTGTTAGCTGACTGAATAAAATTCACTGTGTAGACTCATCTTACAGAGTTAAAATGTGGTGTGTTAGCAGCCACTCTTGAAACGCTTTCTGTGCACAATCCCAAAACAGTCGTTTTCATCCAAATTCAGGCCTATAGGAAAAAGCAGTAAGACTGAGTCTAAAACACAGGAGAAACGTATTTGTGAAACTTCTCTGCTGTCTGTTGGTTCCACTCAGGGAGTTGCATCTATGCTTTGTTTCGGTCAGTGAGAACCATGTTTCTTCTAGGAGCTGCATTTGGATGTTCCACAGTTAATGTGGGTATATGCTGAAAAGGGCAATATCTGGCTGCAACACCAAAACCGTGCTACCTAACTGAATGAACTTCCTGTGTAGATTTAATATACACAGTTAAAACGTTGTGTGTAAGCAACCACTCTATAAACGCTTTCTGTGGAGAATCCCAAAACAGTCGTTTTCAGCCAAATCCAGGCCTATAGGAAAACAGCAGTAAGACTGCGTCTAAAACACAGGAGAAACGTATCTGTGAAACTGCTCTGCTGTCTGTTGGTTCCACTCAGGGAGTTGCATCTATGCTTTGTTTTGGCCAGTCAGAACCACGTTTCTTCTAGGAGCTGCATTTGGATGTTCCACAGTGAATGTGGGTATATGTTTATAAGGGCAATATCTGGCTGTAACACCAAAACAGTGTTACCTAACTGAATGAACTTCACTGTGTAGACTCAACTTACAGAGATAAAACGTGGTGTGTTAGCAGCCACTCTAGAAAAGCTTTCTGTGCAGAATCCCAAAACAGTCGTTTTCAACCAAATCCAGGCCTATAGGAAAACAGCAGTAAGACTCCGTCTAAAACACAGAAGAAACGTATTTGTGAAATTGCTCTGTTGTCTGTTGGTTCCACACAGGGAGTTGCATCTATGCTTCATTTCTGCCAGACAGAACCACGTTTCTTCTAGGAGCTGCATTGGAAGTTCCACGGTGAATGTGGGAATATGCTGAAAAAAGCAATATCTGCCTGTAACACCAAAACGGTGTTACTTAACTGAATGAACTTCACTGTGTAGATTTAATTTACAGAGTTAAAATCTTGTGGGTAAGCAGCCACTCTAGAAAAGCTTTCTGTGTAGAATCACCAAACAGTGGTTTCAGCCAACTCCAGTCCTATAGGAAAACAGCAGTAAGACTGCGACTAAAACACAAGAGAAACTTATCTATGAAACTGCACTGCTATCCGTTGGTTCCACTCAGTGACTTGCATCTATGCTTTGTTTTTGTCAGTGAGAACCACGTTTCTTCTCGGAGCTGCATTTGGATTTTTCACAGTGAATGTGGGTATATGCTGAAAAGGGCAATATCTGGCTTTAACACCAAAACGGTGCTACTTATCTGAATGAACTTCACTGCATAGATTCAACTTACAGAGTTAAAACATGATGTGAAAGCAGCCAGTCTAGAAATGCTTTCTGTGCAGAATACCAAAACAGTAGTTTTAAGACAAATTCAGGCCTAAAGGAAAACAACAATAAGATTGCGACTAAAACACATCAGAAACTTATCTGTGAAACTGCTCTGCTGTCTGTTGGTTCCACTCAGGGAGTTGCATCTATGCTTTGTTTCGGCCAGTCAGAACCACGTTTCTTCTAGGAGCTTCATTTGGATGTTCCACAGTGAATGTGGGTATACGCAGAAAAGGGAAATATCTGGCTGTAACACCAAAACGCTGCTACCTAACTGAATGAACTTCACTGTGCAGATTCATCTTACAGAGTTCAAACGTTGTGGGTAAGCAGCCACTATAGAAATGCTTTCTGTTTAGAATCACAAAACAGTCGTTTTCAGCCAAATCAAGCCTATAGGAAAACAGTAGTAAGACTGCGTCTAAAACACAGGAGAAACGTATCTGTGAAACTGCACTGCTGTCTGTTGGTTGCACCCAGTGACTTGCATCTATGCTTTGTTTCGACTAGTCAGAACTACGTTTCTTCTAGGAGCTGCATTTGGATGTTTCACAGTGAATGTGGGTATATGCTGAAAAGGGCAATATCTGGCTGTAACACCAAAACGGTTCTACCTAACTGAATGAACTTCACTCTGTAGATTCAACTTAAAGAGTTCAAACGTTGTGTGTAAGCAGCCACTCTAGAAACGCTTTCTGTGCAGAATCCCAAAACAGTCGTTGTCAGCCAAATCCAGGCCTATAGGAAAACAGCAGTATGACTGAGTCTAAAACACAGGAGAAAATATCTGTGAAACTGCTCTGCTGTCTGTTGGTTCCTCACAGGGAGTTGCCTCTATGCTTCGTTTCTGCCAGACAGAACCACGTTTCTTCTAGGAGCTGCATTTGGAAGTTCCACAGTGAATGTGGGTATATGCTGAAAAAAGCTATATCTGACTGTAACACCAAAACGGTGTTACCTAACTGAATGAACTTCACTGTGTAGATTTAATTTACAGAGTTAAAACGTTGTGGGTAAGCAGCCACTCTAGGAACGCTTTCTGTGCAGAATCCCAAAATGTCGTTTTCAGCACTTTCCAGAACTATAAGAAAACAGCAGTAAGACTGCGTCTAAAACACAGGAGAAACGTATCTGTGAAACTGCTCTGCTGTCTATTGGTTCCACTCAGGGAGTTGCATCTATGCTTTGTTTTGGCCAGTCAGAACCACGTTTCTTCTAGGAGCTGCATTTGGATGTTCCACAGTGAATGTGGGTATATGCTTAAAACAGCAATATCTGGCTGTAACACCAAAATGATGCTACCTAACTGACAGAACTTTACTGTGTAGATTCAACTTACAGAGTTAAAACATTGTGTGTAAGCAGCCACTCTAGAAACGCTTTCTGTGCAGAATCCCAAAACAGTCGTTTTCAGCCAAATCCAGGCCTATAGGAAAACAGCAGTAAGACTGCGTCTTAAACACAGGAGAAAAGTATCTGTGAAATTGCTCTCCTTTCTGTTGGTTCCACTCAGAAAGTTGCATCTATGCTTTGTTTTTGCCTGTCAGAACCACGTTTTTTCTAGGAGCTGCATTTGGATGTTCCACAGTAAATGTGGCTATAGGCTTAACAGGGAAATATCTGGCTGTAACACCAAAACGGTGCTACCTAACTGAATGAACTTCACTGTGTAGATTCAACTGACAGATTTACAACGTTTTGTGTAAGCAGCCAGTCTAGAAACGCTTTCTGTGAAGCAACCCAAAATAGTCTTTTTCAGCCAAATCCAGGCCTATAGGAGAACAGCAGTAAGACTGCGTCTAAAACACAGGAGAAACGTGTCTGTGGAACTACTCTGCTGTCTGTTGGTTCCACTCAAAATTTTCTCCTATGCTTTGTTTTGGCCAGTCAGAACCACGATTCTTCTAGGAGCTGCATTTGGATGTTCCACAGTGAATGTGGGTATATGCCGAAAAGGGCAATATCAGGCTGTAACACCATAACGGTGCTACCTAACTGAATCAACTTCTCTGTGTAGATTCAACTTACAGAGTTCAAACGTTGTGTACAATCAGCTACTCTAGAAATGCTTTCGGTGCAGCATCCCAAAACAGTGGTTTTCAGCCCAATCCAGGCCTATAGGAAAACAGCGGTAAGACTGCGTCTAAAACACAGGAGAAACGTATCTCTGAAACTGCTCTGCTGTCTGTTGGTTCCACTCAGGGAGTTGTATCTATGCTTCATTTCAGCCAGTCAGAATCACGTTTCTTCTAGGAGCTGCATTTGGATGTTCCTCAGTGAATGTGTGTATATGCCGAAAAGGGCAATATCTGGCTGTAACACCAAAACGGTGCTACCTAACTGAATGAACTTCACTGTGTAGATTAAACTTACGGAGATAAAACGTTATTTGTAAGCAGCCACTCTAGATTCCCTTTCTGTGCCGAATCCCAAAACAGTCGTTTTCAGCCAAATCCAGCCCTATAAGAAAACAGCAGTAAGACTGCGTCTAAAACAGAGAAGAAACGTGTCTGTGAAACTACTCTCCTGTCTGTTGCTTCCACTCAGGAATTTACATCTATGCTTTGTTTCTGCCAGTCAGAACCACGTTTCTTTTAGAAGCAGCATTTGGATTTTCCACAGTGAATGTGGGTATATGCCAAAAAGCTCAATGTCTGGCTTTAAAAACAAGACGGTGCTACCTAACAGAATGAACTTCACTGTGTAGATTCAACTTACAGAGTCAAAACGTTGTGTGCAAGCAGCTACTCAGAAACGCTTTCTCTGTAGAATCCCAAAACAGTGGTTTTCAGCCCAATCCAGGCCTATAGGAAAACAGAAATAAGACTGTGTCTAAAACACAGGAGAAACGCATCTTTGAAACTGCTCTGCTGTCTCTTGTTTTCCCTAAGGGAGTTGCATGTATGCTTTGTTTTGGCCAGTAAGAACCAGGTTTCTTCTAGGATCAGGATTTGAATGTTCCACAGTGAAAATGAGTGTATGCTGAAAAGGGCAATATCTGGCTGTAATACCAAAACGGTGCTACCTGAGTGAACTTCACTGTGTAGATTCAACTTACAGAGTTAAAACGTTTTGTGTAAGCAGCCACTCTAGAAACGCTTTCTGTGCAGAATCCCAAAACAGTCGTTATCAGCCAAATCCAGGCCTATAGGAAAACAGCCGTATGACTGCGTCTAAAACACAGGAGAAACGCATGTGTGAAACTGCTCTGCTGTCTGCTGGTTCCACACAAGTAGTTGCATCTATGCTTCGCTTCTGTCAGTCAGAACCACATTTCTTCTAGGAGCTGCATTTGGATGTTCCACAGTGAATGTGGGTATATGCTGAAAAGGGCAATATCTGCCAGTAACACCAAAACGGTGCTACCTAACTGAATGGACTTCACTGTGTAGATTCAACTTACAGAGTTATAACGTTGTGTGTAAGCAGCCACTCTAGAAACGCTTTCTGTTCAGAATCCCAAAACAGTCGTTTTGAGCCAAATCCTGGCCTATAGGAAAACAGCAGTAAGTCTGCATCTAAAACATAGGAGAAACGAATCTGTGAAACTACTCTGCTGTCTATTGGTTCCACTCACAGAGTTGCATCTATGCTTTGTTTCGGCCAGTCACAACCACGTTTCTTCTAGGAGCTGCATTTGGATGATCCACAGTGAATGTGGGTATATGCTGTAAAGGGCAATATTTGTCTGTAACACCAAAACGGTTCTACAAAACTGAATGAACTTCACTCTGTAGATTAAACTTAAAGAGGTAAAACGTTGTTTGTAAGCAGCCACTCTAGAAACGCTTTCTGTGCAGAATCCCAAAACATTCGTTTTCAGTGAAACACAGGCCTATAGGAAAACAGCAGTAAGACTACGTCTAAAACACAGGAGAAACGTATCTGTGAAACTGCTCTGCTGTCTGTTGGTTCCACTCAGGGAGTTGCATCTATGCTTTGTTTAAACCAGTCAGAACCACGTTTCTTCTAGGAGCTGTATTTGGATGTTCCACAGTGAATGTGGGTATATGCTGAAAAGAGAAATATCTGGCTGTAACACCAAAACTGTGCCACCTAACTGAATGAACTTCACTGAGTACATTCAACTTACAGAGTTAAAACATTGTGTGTAAGCAGCCACTCTAGAAACGCTTTCTGGGCAGAATCCAAAAACAGTTGTTTTCAGCCAAATCCAGGCCTATAGGAAAACAGCAATAAGACTGCATCTAAAACACAGAAGAAACGTGTCTGTGAAACTGCTCTGTTGTCGGTTGGTTCTACTCAGGGAGTTG
Organism: Plecturocebus donacophilus; assembly: GCA_004027715.1. NCBI lineage: Eukaryota > Metazoa > Chordata > Mammalia > Primates > Pitheciidae > Plecturocebus > Plecturocebus donacophilus. The sequence goes on from PVKP010043942.1 coordinate 14,833, forward strand.
CATCTATGCTTTGTTTCTGCCAGTCAGAAACACGTTTCTTCTAGGAGCTGCATTTGGATGTTCCGCAGTGAATGTGGGTGTATGCTTAAAATTGCAATATCTGGCTGTAACACCAAAACAGTGCTACCTAACTGAATGAACTTCACTGTGTACATTCAACTTACAGAGTTAAAACACTCTGGGTAAGCAGCCACTCTAGAAATGCTTTCTGTGCAGAATCACAAAACAGTGGTTTTCAGCCCAATGAAGGCCTATAGGAAAACAGCAGTCAGACTGCATCTAAAACACAGGAGAAACGTATCTGTGAAACTGCTCTGCTCTCTGTTGGTTTCCCTCAGGGAGTTTCATCTATGCTTTGTTTCTGCCAGTCAGAACCACGTTTCTTCTAGGAGCTCCATTTGGATGTTCCACAGTGAATGTAAGTATATGCTGAAAATGGAAATATCTGGCTGTAACACCAAAATGGTGCTAGCTAACTCAGTGAATTTTACTGTGTAGATTCAACTTACAGAGTTAAAACGTTGTGTCTAAGCTGCCACTCTAGAAACGCTTTCTGTACAGAATGCCATAATAGTCGTTTTCAGCCAAACCCAGGCCTATAGGAAAACAGCAGTAAGACAGCGTCTTAAACACAGGAGAAATGTATCTGTGAAACTGCTCTCCTTTCTGTTGGTTCCACTCAGGGAGTTGTATCTATGCTTTGTTTCTGCCAGTCAGAACCATGTTTCTTCTAGGAGCTGCATTTGGATGTTCCACAGTAAATGTGATTATATGCTTAACAGGGAAGTATCTGGCTGTAACACCAAAACGGTGCTACCTAACTGAAGGAACTTAACTGTGTACATTCAACTTACAGAGTTAAAGCGATGTGTGTAAGCAGCACTATAGAAACGCTTTCTGTACAGAATCCCAAAACAGTGGTATTCATTTGAATCAAGGCCTATAGGAAAACAGCAGTAAGACTGCGTCTAAAACACAGGAGAAATGTATCTGTGAAACAGCTCTGCTGTCTGGTGCTTCCACTCAGGGAGTTGCATCTATGCTTTGTTTCTGGCAGTCCGTACCACATTTCTTCTAGGAACTGTATTTAGATGTTCCCCAGTGAATGTGGGTATATGTTAAAAGGGCAATATCTGGCTGTATCTCCAAAATGGTGCTACCTAACTGCATGAAATTCACTGTGTATATTCAACTTACAGAGTTAAAACGATTTGTCTAAACAGCACTCTAGAAACGCTTTCTGTGCAGAATCCCAAATCAGTGATTTTCAGCCCAATACTGGCCTATAGGAAATCAGAAGTAAGCCTGCGTCTAAAACATAGGAGAAACGTATCTGGGAAACAGCTCTGCTTTCTGTTGGTTCCACTCAGGGAGTTGCATCTATGCTTTGTTTCTGGCAGTCCGAAACATGTTTCTTCTAGGAGTTGCATTTGGATGTTCCCCAGTGAATGTGGGTATATGCTGAAAAGGGAAATATCTGGCTGTAACTCCAAAACGGTGCTACCTAACTGAAGGAACTTCACTGTGTACATTCAACTTACAGAGATAAAACGATGTGTGTAAGCAGCACTCTAGAAACGCTTTCTGTGCAGAATCCCCAAACAGTGGTTTTCAGCCCAATCCAGGCTTATTGGAAAACAGCATTAAGACTGCGTCTAAAACACAAGAGAAACGTATCTGTGAAACAGCTCTGCGGTCTGTTGGTTCCACTCAGGGAGTTGCATCTATGCTTTGTTTCTGGTATTCCGAACCACGTTTCTTCTAGGAACTGCATTTGTATGTTCCCCAGTGAATGTGGGTATATGCTGAAAACAGCAATATCTGGCTGTATCTCCAAAACGGTTCTACATAACTGAATGAACTTCACTGTGTGCATTCAACTTACAGAGTTAAAACGGTGTGTGTAAGCAGCACTCTAGAAACGCATTCTGTGCAGAATCCCAAAACAGTGGTTTTCAGCCCAATCCAGGCCTATACGAAAACAGCAGTAAGACTGTGTCTAAAACACAGGAGAAACGTATCTGTGAAACAGCTCTGCAGTCCTTTGGTTCCACTCAGGGAGTTGCATCTATGCTTTGTTTCTGACAGTCCGAACCACGTTTCTTCTAGGAACTGCATTTGGATGTTCCCCAGTGAATGTGGGTATATGCTGAAAAGGGCAATATCTGGCTGTAACTCCAAAACGGTGCTACCTAACTGAA